>JAYJMH010003664.1:0-27658 GCA_036873815.1 Phacellophora camtschatica | reverse complement strand
CCCATGCACGCTTTCCTTACGTCCTAACAATACATTTCACAAACTAAAGACTCTTTTTAGTTTTCTCTCTTATGATGCCAAATAAATATATTAATTAAAATTATTTGTTTATGCTACCCCCTGCGAAATTGAAATTTTGATAGGATTTTTTTATAAGAAATGAATCTGAGTGTGAAGCGGTTTCTTTATTGAGTTGAATTTTCTTTCATTTTTAGCTTTAATTCAAACTCAAATGAAAATTCGAATTTGAACGAAGACAGCATGGACATGAGTCTTCAATCTACGCAAGGAATGGATGATTCATTGAGCGGCTTCAGTCAAAGTCTTATACAAGCAGCAACGGCAGTCGGTCAACCGTCATTAGGCCAACCGCCGTCAGGCCAACCAGCCGTTTTAGCGACTGAAGTGGTTGGAAAATGTTCCACCCAAAAACGCACTTTGGAACTTACACCACCGAAAGTACAGGTTTGTAAAGCTCTTAATACTTTCTCTAACACGATGGGGGGGCTAGACTAGAGTTTCAAAAAGCAATGTATTGACTGCACGGAGCTGATCGAATAGAGCTGATAGAACTGTTCAGGGCGATAGATGCAAATGGTCCATAAAGAACGTTCGTATTTTGATCTGATTGGTTTTCAATCAAATTTACGTACAGTCGTAACTATCAGCTTCTAATTTAACAACAGTTAATCTGCATAGTTAACTTAGTTGAATTACATCATGTTTCTTAAATTATTGTCGTTATGGTCAGTTAAGTCATAGTTTGGTTTATTTGTTTACAGTTAATGTCAAACTAGAGTTTACCTATACAGTAAAATTACTACTAACCTTAACCTAGTTGAGTTACAATTAAAGTGCAGTTTAACTCTACTTAACATATAGTTTATCGAAGCTACAGTACAGTAAAGCAAATAGTTGCATAAATACTTATATATAATAAAAAGCTCTCAGTTTGTTGTATTTCTATTTTCAAGGCCCTAACTTAAATTTTGATACATTTCCCAATGAAATTTATTTATGGAGTTACGAGCATTTAAAGTTAAATCTTCAGTGAAATCTGAAACCAGAGATCCTATGGTAAACTATGGTATCAAGAATGAAGTGCAAATTTTTTTACAATTTTTTTACATATTTTACAACTGCAATTTTTCTGACTCTAATCTTAAACCTCTCAAAAGTATCAAAACAAACGAATACGAAAATTCAGTATGTATACTATTATTTCCACCATAGTTCCCTAAAATATTAGAAAACCTCTTTGATTTCACTGAGATCTGATTTCCGAGGCTCGAACTCCACAATCGCTCAACATATTTGACTGGGGAATGTATCAAAATTTAAGTTGAACCCGGTATTTACAATATATCAAACTGAACAATATGTTTATTTTTCACATTACACAAACATGCACTATGTCTTTTGGGACTTTGCAGAATTCTTCTTGTGGTTTTTTTATTTTTTATACCTTTAATTGTTTGTTTTTCATTTTTCATGTTTCTATCCTCTACAAGGTTACAATTTTTCATTCATACGATGATATCATGCAAGAATTGCTTGTTAACATATATTACATTCTGTTTTTTTAATAATTTTTTGTGTTTTTAACAATTCATTTACAGAAGTCAAATTTTTGCTAAATTAATTATTATATTTCGTTACATACCGACGTAGCACACGCAAGAACAATTTGATATTTATTCCGTTTACTGTTTTTTATAACTGATCTAAATATCGAATATATATCTTTGTCATAGGACTCGGGCAGCGTTGAAGTATCAGCAAAAAAACCGAAACTCGAAGTGACAAACGAAAACACAAAGGAGAGCGTAAGCTGATGACACTTAACGCGTTTAAACTACGAACGAGATTACGGTTCAAAGTAAGGCAATATATCGATAAAGTTATATGCCATACTCTTTAAGAACAATTCCCTTCATATAATCTTTTCAACTCAAAATTACTTAAAGACTTAAAGATGATGACATATAATGCTCTATAATTTAAACCATAGTCTCGTTCAAAAACCCTTGTATTATTATTTAAACTTAAATACATATATATGTTTAGAAGTTTTTAATTGAGACTCTGCAATGGCAATTTCCGACTTTACGAATTGCAACACCGAGCATGCCACGAGATTAAGTCATCTTAAATCGTCAAATCAGCTGTGAGGGTAGCAAAGACAGGGAACAAAAGAGGTGAAGTGAAGCAAGCACTCGCCGTAGTTGCTACTGCGCTGAGATAAAACGAACTGGGCCTTGGACAAGTCAAATCACGAGATGACCTCGTGGATCATCTCGCGATTTCAGCCTATAGTTTCTTACAAGTCAGTTGTTTGCTGTTGTGTGTGTGTTCTTATTGTAACTACCTTGATATTACGCCATCCCCGCTTTACGGTAGGACTCGTTTTTACTATGACGTTTTACTTTGTTCAAAAATGTCCTATGGAGAGGCTATGAAATTTTTTTTTGGAATGATTAGCCTGTGAACAGGCTCTTGGATTGATAAGCGCCCTGAACAGATCACTTACTTGTGTGCGATACTATTTTTGGATTTTTGAAAGCCGCATGATGTAGCTTCAATCTACAATCCTCGCTAAAACTGTTGTGACAGGCTCTGAAAGTAGTCTAATTTGAATGGAGTTGACATGCAATTGCACCCCTTCTCCCCCCAAGTCCAATCCCCTCCTCCCCCCAAGTTCAATCCCCTCCTCCCCCCAAGTTCAATGTTGAAAGTCATTTAAGCCATTTTTAGTAACACAGGACCCCGGTAAATGCTTTTCCAACATTGAATTTGGGGGAGGGTTTTTTTTTTGGCTGCATACGCTTGAAATCTTACGCATTTCAAAACTGAGACGTGAAAATGTCAACAATTTGATGTTCCTCTCAGCCTATTCTGGAGAGGATTGTAGCTACACGCTTTATGAGTTTACTTGTTTCAAAAGCGTGATGGTAAACAAGATGGTGATCCATTCAGGGCGATGATTCAGCCAGGGCGACACCACTTTAGCTCTTGCAGGGGGGGGGGGGGTGAAAGGGTTTACCGAAAAGATATTCCAAATATCGATCGTAAGTTTTTTTGGATATCTACATTTTTTATTTTGCCACAAGTCGTATAAAAATTATTTTCATAGCCTAGACAGACAGCACACAGGCTCGTCTCTGGCTGGACATTTTAAACTGTAAACACATTTATTATGCAATGGTATACTAATTTATGCTCATGCATAAGTTATGCTTTATGCTTATATGTGTTCAATTAGATTTAACCCTTTCACATCCTAGTTTATTTCCAATTAGCAGAAAAATCGCATCTAAACTTAATTTTGCAGAGGATAGCACTTAAAAACCAGCTTAATTCAAGAGATGAACTTACTTTGAAATATCTGGAATTTATGCCTGTATTTACCTCCGGGAAATATGTCGTTTTATGTTGTTTGGCCATAGGCTATATTGCCATTTCCGGGGTGTAAGGGTTATGGCAAGTCGTCTGAAAAACTACTTTGAAAACATGTTACGCAAACAACAGACTGGTATGAATTTACCTCGTGTTTGTAAAATTATTTAAGAAATACAGACAATGAAAGTAAAGTTTGTATCGTAGATATCTTTCAGGATTCATTGTAAAGAAACGTTTTCAGCAGGTTTTAGTGTTGTTTAGTAGTGTTGCACCAATTTAAGCCATTCAAGCAGTGAATCAATAGTTTTTTACGTATTATGATCCGATGAATCATTTACTTTGTAGTGGGCTTCCATGGAGGCCTAAGTCTTTTTTGTCTAAGTTCTTCCTTTTTTTGCTTGTTACCGATTATATTTTCTTCGAACGTGATCTGTTTAACTAAAGCCATCCCTGGTATGCGGACTACATGACCAGCCTAATTAAACTACTGCCGCTCAATGAAGTTTTCGAGCTTTTCAATGCCTGTAATTTCGTTTATCACGTTGTTGTTATATTATTTTTATTATCAAATATAAAAGGAGCAATCTTTCTGGGACACCTTGTAGGGCAATTTAAAGGTTGTTTCAATGTTATTTTTGCTTCTTTGCAAGTTCTTTCAAGTTTCTCAAAAAATTGTTGAGTAATAAACACAGTGGTACAAAGTACCAAAGTGATGAGATCACAAAAGAAACTATTTTGATCTAACTTTGCACCATATAGTCTGAAAGAGCACCATAAAGCAACTTTACACACGAAAAATCAGTTAAATCTGTTGAACATCGGCTCTTTCCCTATCAAATTTGTTTTTAGTTTGGTTCCAAAATATATGAACGCACTGGTTCTAAAAAGAGATTCATGTATTCAGCTGGTCATGTCTCAGCCAATGTTTAACAGATTTAACTGATTTTCCACGCGTAAATTTATTTTATAGTGTTCTTTCAGACAATGTTGTGCAAAGTTAGAAAATAAAAGTAGAATTCTTTTATGACGTCACACTTTGTCATACTAATGTTTTTTGGCTTACAATATTCTCACTAACATTTGATGAAATTTATTTCAGTTCCAAAAACAATTTCATTGAGTTCAGGATTATTTTTGTGAACGAGTAGCACTAGATTACGAAGACTTATAACTTGCGTGGGCCATCCCCATATATATGACAAATAACAATTGTACATTTCGTTGCACATTTCGTTCTTAAAAAGTCTCTTGAAATGTGCCTTTCAAGAAAGAATAATGCTTGTCATATATCTGGGGATAGCCCGCGTTCGTCTATCCCCGGTCTCTGTGATTTTGTGCTGACCTTTGAAAAACTAGAGTTGTTGTTTCCTAATCCCTTGCATCCCTGTGCCCTGTTGTAGACCTGACGCAACAACACCAACCTTCACGAGTACAGGGACAAAAAGATTAAACTGCAACAGTACGAAAGAACAGGGAGCTATGGGGTGAGACTGCTGCTGTAGTAGAAACAACAACTTAAACGACAACAACCTTCGCCGGCGCAGGTACACAGAGAAGAATAAGATTAAGCCTTCTCTATTGTATCCCCTGGAGGGGGTGGGGGGGGGGCACACCCTAACATATGGGTACGGGTATGTGCCGCCGATGTGGATGGATTTGGAGGCAGTAAATTTTCTAAACATGGGTATGATTTTAGCAAAGATGCCTTGATGTTGGTTTAGATATTATAAATTGCTCTTAATATTGGGTGATTTGGAACGAAACACAACATTAATGTTGGGTATACACGAATATTTGGACATTAAAGATGGGTGGGTTTATGAAATCTCAGCGGCACGCCACCGTCTAACCGTTGGACATGTACCCCACCCTGAGTTATATCCATTCTCCCTGTGGTATCGTTTTGAATTTTTTATGTCATTGGAGTAAATTTTATTGGGAATATACATAAGGAAAATTATCTGTATTGATGAGATGTTAGACCAGTACACACAGCAAGGCATTTTTTGTGTTCATGCAAACATTTTCTTTGAAATACAGACAAGTATTTATTGTACCACGACGCATATTTGTCCACCTGGCGCAGGCGCCCAGAGAGGATGAAAGTTTGATGTATAATTACATAGCGTATAATTCTAAATAGAAGAGAATGGCTTCGAAAATGGAATATTCACAGCTGTTCATTTCACAACACTTTTGTATTTGTTTTTGGGCGGGTTATTTTAGTGCCGTAAAATCTTTATATGTAACCGTAATCTGCGATGTAACGGACCAGGGGCGGAGATATAAATTTTCATTTGCTTTGTGCAAACAGCATATTTGCCAACATCAGGGCGTGGCAAGAGAGTGCGGCCGATTTTTTTTGCATGTGGATTTTCTCAAGCTCGAAGCGCAAGCAAATTTTTTATTGCTACGCCTTTTATTCGCTTGCAAATGACAATTTTGTTGTCGTTTCTGAGGAGATATTGCATGAAAAGACTTTCTAACGTGGAATTTGTTTCAAAATAATAGGCAAGTAGTCATTTTTTTGTCCCAAAATATTGACAACAAAACGAAAAGCAGCCGCGGAAGACGGAATCCGGAACTGTTTCTTCAGCGGTGTGACGAAATTTACCATCGTCACGGGACGCGGAATTTTCATTTAATTTTGACGGATTGCTGGAACTCTCGTGTAAGGTGAATTCTTAATAGGGGGGAGGGGGGTGTCCTATTTTACAGAACACGAAAATAGGTGACTTTTTGCACGGAAAACAAGTAATCAAAGGTAAAATAGTGTGGAAAACTGAAAATGAAGCTAACACGGATACGAACATTGCTTTTTTCAAAGCGCAAAGAAGCTAAAAATCCACACGGAATACGGAAATAGAACCCCTTAGAACACCCCCCATCACTTAGAGCACACCCCTCATTTCTTATGAAAGTTACAATACCGTAGGAAACTTTCCAATATGGTAGAGTTTATCCTGAGCACCATCGATCCTTGAACATGAAAGGAAGGAAAGCAAAACAGGGGAAAGGGAAAAAAATCAAAAAAAGAGAAGAAGAATTTGGTATTGTTTTCCTTGCTTATTCCCCTCTTCTTCCATTTTCTTTGTTCGCTTCCCCTTTTAGTGTTCGAAGCTTTGGTATCCAGGGTAGACAGAGTTCCTCGGAAGTTCAATTGAAAATGAGCGGAACAAGAGACTTTGCGATTCGTGCGATTTTTCACCTGAAAACCAATTTGTTAACAAACTGCAAAAGGCCATGTTGCAGGGCAAGCGTGCGCTTTCAATCGACCTGGCGGGTACCTTTGTCTTACCGCTAATAATTGTACCACCAGTCTCCCCCTTAAGGGCAAATAATTGTTGTCACGAACAAGAAAGACCGTAGTGGCGAAGGTGATGATCTTGATTGTGGTTTATTATAGAAGACGTGACCTCCAGGTGACAATCGGCAAACGCGTGTTGCTGCTGATTGAGCATGGTTGCTTCTTTGAAAAATATGTTATCACCACTTTGTTTTCCCCCGTTATCCTTTGCTCCGGCAACCCAGAGGAGGAGGGGGTTTCACTGCTGCGGTTGTGGTTTTCAATTTTATCGATTATTTTTTGGCCTTGGAAATGTCTGATTTTCTTTAAAATTTTGCGTTAAACATGTTTGGCTTTCTTCCAATTTTTTCACCTCGTGTTTTCCTTTGTAATTGTTTGGATCTCTTCCAAATTGTTCGTCTTGTGTTTTTCTCCCAAACTTTGGGGAAGTTTTCGTCTTGTGTTTTGCCTTGAAACTTTTCGTCTTTCTTTAAAAATGTTGGTCTTTTCTTTTAAGTTAAAGGAGCAAAGTGTTCTTCTAAAGACTTTACGTCTTTGTTTTCTTCAGTTTTTAACGGTTTTGCGGTTTTTAGGTACCCCTAAAGCTCCTATCCCGGAGTGGTACAGGTATACAGATTGCTTTTTAAACAAAACCACATTTTCAGAGACCTTCGAAAGCAGTACATAATTTATTTTTACTAGATGAAAAGTCTGGTAAGTCTTGGTTAATGGTACCCAGGGTAAGAAATATGTAGATGGGTTCAGTTTCTTTTCATTTCAAAATGCGTCTTTAATAACTTGCTTGCAAAGTAATGCGTCTTTTTTTATCATTATCCATTTCATGTTTCAACGTTTTTTTATAAGAACATCCTTCATAAGAAACAGCAAGCTGAGATTTAAGTGAAATTTGTTTGGTACCTCAGAAAATTCTTACGTCAAAAACAAAACAGTATGCAGGCGTTGATCACTTTACCCGTTAAACACATTTTTGAAATGTTTTTAAGATTGGTAGAGGAGGTTGCAGGTTTGCTAAAATCAGTCTAGAAATAAGAAGAAATCTATGCTGCAACTGTTATTATAAAAAAAAAACGTGTACTGTTTAGGGGGATGGCGTATCAATACTCCATAATCCAAGAGAAAGGATCGTCAATAATCTATAATCCATATTTTTGGTCATAAATAATCCAAAAGTCTTTGAACATGAAATACCACGAGGAAAAATCATGAAATCCTTGATGATCCATAATCAATAAAAAAAATTCATAAATAATCTTGATAATCCACTAAAAAAACAATTAATCCAAAGTTCTTTAAAAAGGCCTCTTTTCTTGCCTGCATCTGCAGTTTATCCCAGCTTATTTCGAATAACTTGGGTCAACTTAGGCCAAGAGTACTAAAAACGTATTTATTATTTCCTTATAAAGTGTAATAATTACTACATAAATAAGACAATTATTTCCTGTTATACATAGTCTAACCAGCCATAAGTTTTGACGTGTGACTTAGATACAATTTTATAAGTCTTTCTTTCCAAGTTACGATTTATTTAAGAAAACACATTTTTGATATGGTATTGCTTTTAGTATGTAAAATATTTGAAGAATTAGTATTTATGATTTGAATAAAAGCTATGCAGTTAATATACTTTAATATGTATTTTGAGAGATTTCAGTTATTTATTGGAATTTAGAACATGGCAAATGGCCTGGTTTTTACATTTTTACTAGGCTTCAGGCAATGAATGGCGCAGTATGGCATCAAAATCTTACGATTTTTCTGGGAAAATTCAAAAGATAATTGTCCTAAAATTAATGGAATAAATGGCAAGCAACTTTCGCCAGACACTGGTACAACAAGCAATAAATAAGAACTCGCGCTAATTTTGTTTATGAAACCATATTTTGTTGTTCAAGCCAAGCATTGCATGGCCACAATGACGTTTTAATACTAATCTAGTGACGTCGATCTATTGTACCCAGGCTTCTGCGATGAACCAAGCAGAGCGGATAAAACCTGTTGCTGTGAGAGAAGGAGGGAAGCACGTTGTAGTTGTAGCCAAGGTAGGTAGGAAAAACATAGCAAATAACTACGATCTTCGATGATTAAATGGCTTTACGTGCAATCAGATGTTGATTTCAACTTTTTAAGAGTTCGTTGGAGATAATCAGTGGTGTTTGTGTTGTTTCTGATCAAAGAAAAGTTTGGTGGACAAGATTGCTGTGTGACCTCAACTTGAAGAATTTGCTTGTGAGCACAAGGTCGACGAAATTGTGAAGAAAAAAGTTTATTGATCTCTCAAAGTTTATCAGTCACTTCAACCATGATCGTATCATCTAACAATTCAAAATTATTACTTACATACTAACTTGAAACTTCGTAAAAGAAGGCTATGTGGTTATGTTGCATATAATTGTGGCAATGTATGGGTAAAATACGACTGATTTGAGGTGAACAACAAAGAACCTGTTAGCATTTTCCACCAGTTGCAATCACAAGATATAGCAAGTTTGGATACATCTGATGAAAGCGACAACTTCAAAGCTGGTTGATATTTTGCAAAAAATAACATCTGCAGTAAGTGTGGGAACGATTTTCCTGATTTCCTGAAAAAGCTGTTCACTTCTGATACACCACTTCTGCCTTCGCCTGAGAACACTGGGAAATAATCGTGTTTGTAAAATGAAGGATACTTTTGCTTTCTAGCGCCAGCAGACTAGATCGAAAATTATGAGCTTGTGTATCGAAATTCATAATTTTTTAAAAGTGAAACTAAACGGCAGTGACTGTTCAGTGACTACCTCTAGTTTGAGGAAGGAATCTTATCATACGCTATCACTGCCGTCGATGTTATGATTGTAGCTTATGAAGTAGGCCAGGCTGTGTTTTCTCAAAATGTCCATCCATATTCTACCTAATTTGTCAGGGGAATTTCAACGACAGGATCCATCACAACACCAACATGGATCAAACAACATATTCCAAGAATCGTGCACAGTGCAGGCAAACACCAATGAATTTCCCATCGTTTTCAGCCGACACCAAGAAACAGAAACAGGCCAACAACGAGGCCCAACAAATGCTCGAAGTCGGCAGCAAACAAAACGCCGACGAGCTGAAAATGACGGCAGAACAAATCGTCGCAGAGTCAGAGAAACCATAGTTATTCCAGACGACACTCCAGAAAATCATAAATTTTTACTAAAGAACTGTTCGAATGAGCAGATTACTGACAATGATTCAGCGTATGATTACAAGATCATGGCGCATGAAATTTTGAGATCGTACACTGGAGAATATGAAGTTTTGGAGTTTTTGGGTCGTGGTACCTTTGGACAAGTTGTGAAATGCTGGAAACGGCATACAAACGAACTTGTTGCAGTAAAAATATCAAAAGATCACCCATCTTATAAAAAGCAAGCCGAGATAGAAGTAAATATTTTGAGTTTACTGATGCAGGAGAACTCGGAAGAACACAATTTTGTTCGTGCAGTTGAGTGCTTTACTCATAAAAATCACACTTGTGTTGTTTTCGAGATGCTTCAACAAAATCTGTACGACTTCCTGAGAAGCACAAAATTTCGGCCCCTCCCGCTGAAATGTGTTCGTCCAATATTACATCAGGTTGCCACGACTTTATTAAAACTGAGAAGCATGGAACTGATACATTCAGACATCAAACCTGAAAACATTATGCTTGTGGATCATGACAGGCAGCCCTATCGTGTGAAAGTTGTTGATTTCGGAAGTGCTACACATACCTCAAAAGCAGTTGCATCCAGTTACCTTCAGAGTAGATATTATAGGTAAGAAAATCATTTAAGTTTATGATACAAGATTGAAATAACTAAAGTTTCGTGCACTCTTCCTGAACTCAAAAAGAATCAGATGCGAATGGAATTCCACTTTATTTAAAGGAATGATTTACTATGTTTTTCTTGGTAAGATGTATATATTGGATTATATAAGAAGTCTGGAGAATGCTGTTTACTTCAGCAGGGCTCTTAAATCTTTTGACTTAAAAATTTTTGAGTTTAAAAGAACCAGGCAAAGTTTTTTTAAATCCTATAAAGAAAACTTTATTTCTGACAATAGAGCGACTGATTCAGTCAGGGGTGGAAACAATATTTTACTTTCTGGGACTGCTGAAAATTTACGAAAAACTTTCTGCGAAAAACAAGCAGTAAAAATAATGTATAATTTATAATTACCCACGAGATCCGAGAGATAATTGCTATCAAAAAATATTTCTGCTGCACTCAAAAAATTTCTGGGACCATTGGTGCTGTGGTCCGCTACTTTTTCCACCCCTGGCAGTTCAGGTTAGTTTTTATCTGTCTTGCTTAATGTAAAACCATATTTTCCTGCAACAATTTCTATTCAAAACAAAGATTTCATAGAGATTTATCACTTGGTAAATAGAACCTGGTTTTGTAAAGGAAATGAAAATGGTTTTTACCAGGTCTGCATGGCAATATTTTTATAAGGTGAGCACTGAATTGCTCCCCACCTCTGCTCAGGAGCTATTCCCACACATATTTACTGAAAGCAATCAAAAATACAATTTGGAGAGCAATTTGGGAGCCTGGATGGGAGCAATCCATATATAGCTCTCCACAAGCAGCCAGGCCTGTTTTTACACCATTTTGTCTTGTTCTAACATATATCTGTTCCAACATGCTGAGATAGACATAATATTTATGTACATGCTTTTATACAGTTTATTTTAAAAATAATTCTTTCTTTACATGGAAAGATTTCTTCCCTGCTAAAGTGTACTAAAAGATCACAGCCTGTTCCTTTTTCGATCAAAACAACCAGGAATCCATATTCAAAATCATTTAAACTGTACATAAAATCAAATAACTTTATGAAGAAACAAATCAGAAATTCGAAACAATGCAATCACAGTCGTCTTGATTCTAAAAGCAACAGACTTAGTCAGTTAAAGTTTGCTTTTACCAAGTTCAGATCATGTGACCAATATCCATGAGAAATCTCAGCCCTCTATGAAAAAATACAGGAGAACAATAACTGAGTTTTGTCAAGCTTCAGGGGCTTGACTGATCTCCTGAGAAAAAGATGCAATAAACAACACAGATATTAATGTCATGCCATCATAGCAAGTGCAAAGTGCTTGATTTACCAAGCCAACGTTAGGCTTCAGGTCAGTGCCCATCGAGGCCTAACAAACAAGTTCCCATGCAGCGTTATTGGATAAAAACAAGACTTCCTGGGTGAAAACAAATGGGTTTTTAGTTCATTTTTAATCAGTTTATAATATTCAATTCAATTCAACTTTATTCATAGAATGCAAAAAACTACAATATTAAAAAATGTTGCAAACTATTTGACCCCAGGAAAGCAAAGCTTATCTTGCTGGGGCCGATAACAAAAATCTGTAAAAAATAACATAAAGATATAACAATAACAGTAACGATAATAATTACATTAATAATAATATATTAATAATGGTAATAAATTCGAGCAAGGGCCTAAAAGTCTGAAGCCTATAAAACCATAATTAGTTGTCTCACCGTACCCCATTCATTTATTATTCCTTGAGAATAAAATCATGATAAATTTTGTGTTGGAGTTCTGATTACTTTCAAATAGTTATGAGTTAAAAACACAAAGGCATCTATTTTCTGATAACTGAGTTTGCAAATTTTGTTTGCTGTGGAGGAGGGGCTCAATCAAAATTTTTCATTTCTCAAGTTGTTCACCAGCTGAACATCAAACGTAATTACTGGTTTTGTGATATGGACAAGCAGTTTGTTTGATCAAGGGCCTACACTAATGCATTTATTTTTGAATGAAATCTCTGGTGTGCCAAAATCTATTACACTTTTTGTGCAAGTTTTTTGCGGCTTATAAGCTATTGTTTGCACAAATTATTATGAGAAACTTTCATTCATTTTTTTAAATATTTCTGCAGTTTAATTATTTCTTTGGGGAGAAATCATTTGTAATGAAAGAGTTTATTTAAGATTAAATTTATTTTCATTTGTCAAAAACACCTTTACAACAAATCACAATGAAAGAAATCAGTGATGAAAATATAATTTAATTCCAGTGACAAAACCAATCACAAAAATGACCTTACTACATTCTTTGACATAGTACCATTTTTAGGCATATTAGAGGCATAGGTACACTGAAACCTCCATATAACAGACACATTTGGGACAAAAGTTTATGTCCGTTATTGGAGGTGTCCGTTGTTGGGAGTTGTCCGTTTATAGGAGGTTTAGTTAATAAGGATTTGACCACACAACGGGAATTCGGAACAATGGCAAGGTATCCGTTCTTGAGGTCTGTCCGTTGTTGCAGGAAGGTGTCCGTTAATGCAGGTAAGTTGTTATTTCCTGTTGTTTGGGAGCTTGAATTATTATTATTATTGGAGACTCACTTAATTTTCACTCAATTAATTTAAATTATTTTGAGCCAAATGACCTCAACATTTAACTCCCCCTTCAGTGGGCGATTATTGGAGGTAGATAGACGTTCAATTGCAGTAAATTACCGATTTTGCAACACTGAGAAGCCCGCAACAGGACCGCACTGGGACTTGATAGGAATTACAGTAATTTATTGATGTTGCAACAAAAAGATAAATACACGATATAACTGGGGATTGGGTACCAGAAAGATAGAAAATAGTCCAGAGGGCTTGATCGTTCTTTCAGATTTTTTTCTTAAAATAAGTTGTCTCAACGCGCTATTTTGACATTTTATTTTCAAAAAACAAGAACCCTGGTAAGCTGATGAACAGTTTATAAGCACCATATTTTCTTTTTTATCACTTAGGTAGTAGGCATTTAAGGGTATTTTGGATTTCAGGATGAAACATGTGCGGCATGTCAGCCATAGTTTAGGCCACCCTCATGGATATGACACCATTGTGTTGGATATGACTTCATATTGAGACTAAATGTGACATCATCTCAAGACTAAATTTGATGTCATTTCTTGTCAGCAATGAAGAATGCAAACCAATGTAAAACAATGTTTGGGGGTTGGTTTTGATAACTGAGAGTACTGTTGTGTGCAGTGCAGTAAAATATTCATAAACATTACGATTACACTGCGGAGACCAATATATGTGCGTTATCCTTAACCTCGCCGGAGCCCACCCCGTTTCTTGTGCGTGGCGATCGTTGTATGGGAATTTAGCCGATATCATGCAATTTGCCGTGTGTTGTAGTGTTTAGAGTTTTGCGTTGAAATTTCAGAATTTTGTGATATAGCATGCGAGTAGAAATCCAGTGCTCATCATTTACATTTGTACTGAATGAAGTATGCCGTGCCCATGAAACCGTGCTTTAATAGTACTGGGATGATTTAATTTAATATTTCAGGGGGGATTTAGCAATACATTTTACGAACCTGTGCATGTCTTAATTTCACAAAACTAGTTTCTACGGCATGATGTCCAAACAATACCGGACTATGCTGAAGCTATGACCCGCTTACTTGGGCATTTCCAAGCGTCCAGGCATCAGGGAAGAGGGGGACATCGAAAATCGGAACATTTTCGAAAACCCCGAAAAATCGATGAAAACAAGGCAAGAAATCCGAAAGTTGAACCATCGTTGAACCGATAACCGTCAGTGAACGAAATATTGTCAAGCGAGAGGTCATCATGCGGTTTTGCGAATTCCGTCGTCCGTCAAAAAATCGCTTGACTTCCGTGTATTCCACTGTTCCGTGTATTCCACTGTTCCGTGTATTCCACTGATTTTATTTAGCATTAGTCATTTTGGGATTTATTTCCATTGAATTTTTTATGAGCTTTGCATGCTAGCAATGGAATTTCCTGCAATTACAAGTTAAGATACACTGGGATCTACTTCTTTGAACAGCAAACAGCCATCAACAGCATCGCTTCCTGTACTTTAGAAGTATTCTTTGGCTTCTGTAGAGTAATTTGATCTTTAAATGTGTATTGGCCTAAGTTGAATGTGAACTTCAGGATACAAGGTTGATTAAACATAAATACACCACTTCCATGTCGTTAAATATATGCCAAGGTAAAACGTTTTCAATGTATATGATTCATTTACCGACGTTATTTACAACGTGAATAGGGGTAGGTACAGCTGCCAGAATTTGAAAACGTCATTGAAATGTTTCGTGAGACCAGTCACAACTGCCCATTTTGAAATCCTTTCATTCTAATTGGGATTCAGAAGTATTGAAAAGCCCAGGCTGGCCACACAGTATCTCGCTTACGTTGAGGTTGTTGCTGTTGACTAACCCTTCAGTGGCTAACAACAGCAACAATAGCGAAAATAGATGGACTGTGCAGCCAGTCTACCATCAGTGTAGGACTGGTAAAAATTGATATTTTGAAAACAAACAGCGGATCGGGTCCCAATCAGATTCAAGGAATTGAGTAAAGAACTATAGCTCAACATTTTTCATATAATTAACTTGGTGTTCAAAGTTTTTTTGCATTCAGATTAAGGAACATGAAAGCCGAAAAATGTCTGGACTCGTGTACATGTTATTTCAGAACCGAGACTACCAAGTTTTTCGGATTTCAGAAGTGTTTTGACATCAATTTATGGGTTTGTGTCAGATCAAAGTGGATATAACGACACACACCGCCTCGATTATCCAACACCGACCCGTTCTTAGTTTTGCAAAAGAACGAAACAGATATGCATGTAATGAGGCCTCGTGCACACAACTCCGTTTTCACTTTCATATGTGTTGATTTCGCTTTTTATTTTAAATCTTCGGTTCTTCTGTTTTTTAATTTTCATTCTGAGGGCTTGTTCGGTCCTGTTTACATTGGCCTTCGTGCAGTCTCAACCTGTTTAACCAGGTTGAGACTCCACACGGGGATGTTTGCATGAGATGAGCCAGCGCTTACCCAGATGAGATTTAAGCAAATGATGCATTTTGTTGATAATTCGACTTTTCCTTTACGTAATATGTGAGCCACCCCTCTTGTGTGAGATCTGCGAGAAAGTTTGAGGCTTTACACCTGAGTTTGGTATGAAAAAGCGGTGCCTTCCTTTTTATTATGATTGCGTTTACATGAGAGATGAGCCAGTCAGGCAAGGTGGGCTGCTGAAGTTACTGCTTCTGTGCTAGCTCGTGTACAAACGTTTGCTGGTGTAATAGGGTAGAGGCTCATTAAATATTCGCAGCATCGCTCCTCCGCATTAACAGATATTCCCGCTCACCTACGTTGGCCTAACCTCGTTCTGGTACAAGATGGCTAAATTTCAACAGAGGACCATTCACAACAAAATGGTTTAAAATTGCGTATGAAGTTGAACCTTCACGCCCGGATTTATTTCTGCTAAACAGGCAAATCCTATTCAAATTTTATTTTGCAGGGGTAGCACATCCAAACCAACTTAATTTATATAAGATTCGCGCGATTAGGAAGAGGTTTCATTAATGATGGCGTGACAGTGTTTTAAGCCAAAGTAAAGAGCATGGCCGCAAAACCTTTCTCCTTTCGCTCGCTGGGGCCTCTGTTCTACTTTTGCCCCAGGGCTTCAGAGTCCTCTCGGCGGCCCTGAAGAGCAGGCTCTGAGAAACAATATCTCACGGCGCATGGTCAACAGCGAAATAACACTAAGATATGTTAAAACAATGATAAAGATGTTTATAAATACAAATATTAAAGAGAACAAAGTAGGCAATGTGATCATGAATTGTGACGTGGAAACAGCTTTACTGTGCAATGTTCTATGTTTGATAATGAAGTTCTTTGACGATCGTCTTGTGGTTGAATGGGAAACTTTTTCTCAGCTCAGTCGTCAGTGGAATTGTCTGTTATTGTTTTTGCAAGAACAATGAAAATTAGCGAAATAAATCTGTTCCCACAAGCTACCAGGTGCCCAAAAAAAAACTATCCCCGTTTGCAAGGCTGTAGTTTAATATCCGTGAGACTAAAAATCTCAAATTAGGCATAAAGCAACTTCTGAAAGGCCAACCTTGAGTTTCAGATATCATCCACTCATCTGCAACCACATTTTCTTGTCAAAAACTTAAAATTAAAATTGCCTTAATTACATTAGGTGAATCTTTTGCATCATTGATATTAGGGCAAAATAATTATAAGTTAAGGTGTACTAACTGATACTATAATTTCTTTGCAGGGCACCAGAGATAATTCTTGGTCTTCCTTTCAATGAAGCTATTGACATGTGGTCGCTGGGATGTGTTGCTGCGGAGTTGTTTTTGGGTTGGCCGCTGTACCCAGGGCCTAGTGAATATGACCAGGTGAGTCATGATTTTTTGTAAAGCCCAGCAAATATGCCTCTCTGCAGAGGCAAAACGAGCCTAGAATAGCAAATGTTGCATAATTTTACTGGAAAGACGATGAGAACATTTTCCTAAGGTTTCTCCTCCGCAGGGAATTTTCCTCCGCAGTGACATATTTTCTATTTTTAATGATTAATAAAACGAAATAGACTTGGAGCAAGTCTAGTCAGTGTCAGTCTTGGACCACAGTGGAGGTAAGGACACATTTCATTCCCAGATACATGACAAATATTACCCGTTTCTCAAAATGTACATTTCAAAATACGTATTTAGGAACTTAATTTGAAATTATTATTTGTCATACATCTGGAGCTGGTCTCTGAAGTAACGCAAAATTTGTCCAGAACGAAGGGAAACAGAGAATGTCGTGAATAAGTCTGAACATGGGAATATGGACGCCAAAATAGGAGTTCCAGATAACTCCCTACCATAATAATTGAATCATTTTGTTGTCTTCTCTTTGTAATTTATGCTGTTGCCTTTCTTGCAAGTTGCGTGGCCAAATTACAAAGAGGTGACAACGAATCAATTAATATGGTAGGAAATTATCTGGAACTATTATTTTGGCGTTTGAATTCCCATGGTCTATATTGAGAGTGCCTTTCTGTTTGGTTTTGAAATGATATTTTTTATTGCCATATACAGTACAGGCCATTCGTAACTTAACATAGCAAGAATTCTTACAGATTTTTATCAGTTCTTTGAAAGGCTGCAAGAATTCTTGTGGTGCATGGAAGAATAATATTTAGAGTATGAATGAAGTATTTCGTTGCCCCCAAAACTTCCTCATGGTAAAGAGTTGTTTGATAAAAAACGAAAAGTTCTGAAGACTGTTGAAATTTTGGCAAGAATTCTTTGGCAAGGAAATTATGTTAAGTTACGAATGGCCTGTACTGTATGCGTGTTCATGATGACGAGTCTGTCACCTTTTCATGTTAGGTTAGGGCATGTGCCGCCGATAAAGATGGGTTTGAAGACATGCTTTGTCAAGTAGAGTACTTTCATCATTATTAGGTACGAATTTAATGAGTACATAATAAAGCGATGTTCGAGACATTAGATCTTCTTCCCATCGTTTGATCATTTGGTTTGACCAACTAAAAGTGGGACAAAAAAACTTTATAAAATGTGCTGTGTCACGCATTAGCGTTTAGCAAAAACAAAACCTTTTGCTCTGCTTCAAAAGGCCAAACAAAGAGCAGACTTATTGCAATTGCTGATATCAATTTGATTCAAATTGACAATCAATTGAATCAAATTGAAATTGAAAGTGAAAATCATTGACGTCAGTGGTATTGTCCGATGCTGGCCCATTCATTTCGTCTGCACAAGCGCAATGAATATCCATGGGCAAAAGGATTCCAATGATTTGCCTCAATGCATTTTGCTCGGTTGAAATCCTCGGCTGAAGTTTGTAAAATTTCTTTAGACAGAAAAGTTAGACACAGATGCTAATTATGTGTGTTACGTTTGCTGTAAAACGAAGACATTTTTCGTAAAAGTTTCATTCACTGACGAATGAATATCAAAGCTTTTTTAGATCAATTTTTTCATTGAATATTGTTGCTGATTTCTGCGAATATTTTTGGTCGGTTCTTGCCCATGCCTGCAAGACCTGTTCAGTTGGGCTTGTTTACACCCAATTCAATTCAGTTTAATTCATGCGACCAAGCCGTTGGAAACTTTTAGTATTTATCTACTCATGAGCAGAGCTCTGTCTTGCTTTAAATCTATTTATCTTTTACTCATGGAAAAGGAGCTAAGGGAACTGAAAACTGAGATTCTAACTCAATTCTCAATTCATATAAAAAGAAATAGACTTGGGGGTGGGGCAAAAAAGATCAAAATATGTTTTATGAAGCGATTGGTCACATGACTTTATGTTAACAAACCTTAGCTGAATAGGACTATTCCTGATTTGCTTCTAATTTTTCTTCATTTGATGCCTACATCATCCTGACGTTCTGATTCCTTCTCAACTTTTAATTGCCAACATTTTGCGATGCGAGCAAAATATCATCCGTGCGTTTAATTCAAATTCTTAGGCATTTTCAAATTGTAAAGCTACGCAATGCCTATACATTAGGATACTATCCGAATCCACTAAAGTTTGAAATAAATTCGGCGAAAAATCTACTCGAAAATGGATCGGTAAAATTATCGGGACTGAAGCACTGACCAGTGGATGTTTATACGTTGTCATATAGGCAACAAAGAATCCTAGCAATAAGATGAAAACACAAATATAATCCTCAAAGGGAAGACTTGCAATTGAAATAAAATCTGCACAAAAAAAATGTAACGACATTTGACTGCCAAAAGGATGGGTAGGAAGAAATTGAAAAGAATAATGTTTAAAAGGAACATTCTCAAAGGAAGGGGGTGTCAGAAAATGCCAGGAAGGCAAACAACTTAAATTGTTTGAATATGGGTAGCTATCACAGGGTCTAACTAGCAATGGCTTAAAGTTGTAAAATTCGCTCAACGTTCGTTGCAGAGCGCACAAGATTAATTCGTACATGGCCAAGGGGCTCCTTTGATTAATATTATCACTGATTTTCATTATTTCAGTATTTTCTTTGTTATTATACTGATTTTCAAAAACTAATAGCCATTAAATTTTATCAAACTTACGTGGAACAACAAAACAAAGAAACAACGTCAATAATATAGGCCGAGAATTTAGAGAACTAAAAAGGTATTTGCTTTCATTCGCTCAAGCTTAACAGCCACTGGTCAGATTTCATAAGTGGAATTTTCTTTTGGCGCCGAAATGTTAAAGTAATTATTTTAATGGCAATTTAAAATATTCGATGCTTTTGATTATCCGTCAATTCACCTTTTCGAGATAAATCTGCCATGATGGAAATTTGATGGAAATTTAAAAAAAAATTGAGATATTGAATTTTTGATTCTTGAATCAGATTCTGCAAGCAAAGTTTATTCAGTATGAGAACTAATTTTTACATGTAAACATTTCGTTAGGTCAAGATTTTGTCCTAATTTCGATAGAAACTCAGGTAAAAATGCAGAAACTGCTTTTTAGATTAAACTTTGTACACAGAATCTAAGAATCAAAAATGCAAAATCTCAAAATTTCGATAAATTTGTATATAATGGCAGACTTATCTCAAAAATGTAGATTGAAATTTTTTTCTCAGAAGTTTATTTTTCAAATATTTAAGTTAATATTAATACTGCCACTCATTATCTCTTGTTTTTTAAACTGCCCAAGTAAGAAACGCAATTATAAGAAACTTAGATGCTAAATTTTTGAGAAAACAATAAAAAACAATGGTTCATTGTTTTTAAACAATGGGTTACAATTAAAAAGACTGTTTCTTATTTGCGAGTACCTACTGTAGTTCAGATTGTACTTTTTTGTAAAAGATGTATTTCATATAACCTATGAAGAAATTGTTGATTTAATTTTTCCTTAAAAGCCACTCAGCAAAGACCTTGAAATTCGTTTTCAGGTGCTAAAACTTTCAGATACCAAACGCATCTCGATTTTTCATTATTTACAAAAATCATCATTTACAGTAACGGTTATACGAAAAATGAATTTTGCAGTAAAAAAACGGAGAGGTTTTGTTTTGGTTTTGCACCTACACACATCAATACCATACCCAGGTAAAAAGGGTTAAGAAAACGGAGACATTTGGAAACATATTATTTGCAGTGTGAATTCCAAAAATGGAGAACTTTGAATGCGGTAGCAATCGTTTCTGATATCAGTATTTAAAAAATAGAGCAATGTGCTCAAGGCTCTAGCTTTGTTTTTAGCAATGAAAACAAGTAGCTACGGGGCAGTTTCCACGTCGTAGACCAAAAGTATTTGCAAAGAGACTTTTGATTAAACATTAACCGATATGGCGTTTTTAAATGAAGCTTGACATGTTCCAATGATTACCATGGCAAATTTTTACCATGGCAAATCTTATTTACTGCATGTGGTTATGCCAGCTAATTTTAATGTCAGTTAAATGTAGAATTTAAATGTTTAGTTATTGTGGACATGACTTTTGGTAAAACCACAGGGACACCAGCTATTTGTATTTGTGTCTTGATGTTTAATTTAACTGTAAAGCAAAGGAGAATAAAAAAAATGAACTAAGTAAGTTTTCTTGTTTTAAGAGTGGCCCAAAACTTTCCCCTGCGTTTGCAAAGCTGGAGGAGCTTCAATATTAATAAGTTCATTTTCGTTTGAACCATCGGGGTGGTGGTACCAGCACTGGTTGGACTTTTTACATAACTCCAACATTTCCATGCATTCTTTGCAGAGGCGGAGATTCTATTTTAATTTGGGGGTCCAACGCTAAAAAATGGTTCCAATTACAGACATATGCCCAAACTTTCCGACGAAAGCCTTCAAGATGACGTATTTACCTAAAATTTGGAAAGATTAGATTTAGAGATCACTTGCCCCCCCCCCCCACAAACCTCCACAAATTGCGCCTCTTGTTTTTTGACATTGACGTTACTCCGGTGACAGGAACTCAGAATACCATGCCAAAAAACTGGTCTTGAGTTGAGAACATCAACTTTTTGGCGTGCGTGGAGAAAATGCTTTTGTGTTTGTGCGGAAAGCAATTCCTGAAATAAAGCGAATTCGAAAAAGAAATTTTTAATTTAAGTTTTGTACATGTTTGAGTATGAGTCAAAATTGACCTACCAGACTTGACCTACAAAATTGACAAGTGGTTCGTTCAAAAATTACAAACAAAATAAAAAACAAAACAGACAGAAGAAAATGGAAAATAAGAAGAAAGAAAATTTTGTTTTCATCTTTCTTTTCTCCCCCCCCCTCCCTCTTTTTTATTTGTTATTTTTGAACAAATCTTTGATTCTGGGTGATCTGAGTGACGTTAAATCTATAGTGACGTCAAATCTGCCAAAGAATACAGGCAAATACAATTGATGTTATGATTTTATTTCTCCGCAGAATCGATCTTCTCAGATCAACAAAAGCAAGCACAAAGAATTAAAATTAGAGGCACTTTCTGTATCCACAAATTTTGACCCTGAGACATATGTTATTCCATTACAAAACAGATGGACTTTGGATTCAGATGAGCCAAGCAGAAGTAACACTCCTTTTGCCAATGAAACCAGGCAATTGGTTTCCAATGGTCCAATCAAAGAGTCTGTAAGTAGATTTTTTTAGAGTCAGTCAAACTCTAAATTTTATTGATGAAAATAAAATTTATCTAAAAACACCAAATACCGTGGTTTTTAAATAATGGTGCTATTCATGAATTCAAGCCACAGAGAGATTTCATTGTCAAAAATTTCCTCGGACACGCCACCACCAAAATAATAATAAAAATAATAAAATAAAATGATAACAGTATACAGCATACAGTAATTTTTCATTGAAAACAGGGAGTCTATTTTTGGTGATAAACCATGAGTAATGCGGACACTTTTATTTTGTTACAAAAAGTCTGCGGAGGAAGAGGATTTTGCCTCTGCGGGGAAAGGTTTCTAATTTTGCCTCTGCAGAGGAGTATATGCATGCTCACATAGATAATTCAATTCAATTCCAAATTTATTCAGAGGATTTAATACATCCTATTGGTGAGGGCTCTTAGTGTTGAAATCGTGCATTTGGTGAGGAAAGCATGAAACTTGGTGAAGTTATAGATTTTAATATACTGAACACGATTAGATCGGGACCCCAGCTGAAAAATGTCCCCAAATGCTATTTTTAGACTGGGGTAATAGAGCCCAGTCCTCTCAACAAAAGTACCGTATTTTAATACAATCCGTTAGCAATAGAAACGTGAAACTTGGAAAACTTCCATATTTTTAGATGGAAAATACAATAAAATCAAGGTCTCATTGAAAAATTGCCTCCAAATGTCATTTATCGACTAGGGTACTCAAACCCAGGCCTCTAAACCAATATTTGATTATTTAATACCACCCATCAACAATACAAACACGAAAATTAGTCTTCTTGTATATTTTGACACGAAGAGTACGATCAAATTGAGACCCCAACAAAATTTTACCCCAAAGTATTCTTTTTTAGACTGGGGTACTCGAGCCCAGACCTCTTAACAAAGCACTTAGTGATTATACCTTCCGCTAATCATACCAAAGAGGTACAATCTAGCAAATCTACATATTTTTATATGGAGAATACGATTAAATTGTGCCCTTGTTGAAAATTCCCCCTAAATGCTATTTTTAGATAGGGTACTCTGACCCAGTCCCCTAAAATATAATTTAATGATATAAAACCATCTGATAACACTACAAACGTGAAAATTAATCTTGTTATATAATACCATCCGATAAGAGAATATAATCTTGTTATATAATACCGCACTCGCCTCAAAGAGAATATTTTGAAGCAAAGTTGGACGGAAGTGGAGATAACCTTGAAAAGAGAAATTGGATCTGCAATTTTTGAAGCATGTTCATTAGGCGGTGAAGATGACGAGAAATGTTTAGCTAGAGCAGCAAATATGATAACAAGTCAAATGTTCTCTGAATCTGAATTAGATACAATTAGCCTAATTTTGAAGGAAGGTGCTGCTGTGCCAGCTTCACTTGTCAGCTTGGTCAGCATAATTTTTTGGGGTACAGAAAGCTATACAAGATAATGAAGCAGCGATAACAATTGCATAGCTGATTCGTTGTAATGCTGTGAAAAAGCAAAGGAAAAGGGAGACGAACTACAATAAAACTAGACATATCCAGGCCAACGAAACATCTTTCCCATTTTACGTAGGTTTAATGTTGCATTTGAAGACCCGTAAAAAGGACTGGTGACTAGTTTTTCAAAGCATGGTGTATCTGTTTCTTACAATAGAGTCCGAAGCATAGAATCAGCTGTAACCAAGGAGCTTTGAAAACTCTATTAAGAAAAAAGAGTTGCCTGCCCACTGACCATCGAAAAACATCTTTCCACGTCTGCTGCCATTGATCTTGCATCTCGAACTTGCTTGTCCACGCGTGTTGCTTATCGGATGGTATCATATGGCCAAATCGTAGTTTAGGGGTTATTTCATGCAGTCATTGCGGGTTTGTTAGATTCTTTTCGTTCGAAAGGGGTTATTTTGAGTGGTTTTAAGCAAATGATAGTAGTGAAGACTTGGTCCGAGTAAATAAATAGCAATTAAGGGCATTTTTTAGACAGTCCCGTAAATGTATCGCACACTCTGTATAAAGATATATAACAAGATTAATTTTCACGTTTGTAGTGTAGATGGTATTATATCAATAAATTTTATTTTACGAGAGTGGGTCCGAGTACCCTGTCTGAAAATAGTATTTGCGGGGAATTTTCAACAAAGGCCATAATTTAATCGTATTCTCCATATAAAAATATGTAGATTTGCTAGATTGTGCCTCGTCGGTATTGTTAGCGGAAGGTATTTATATCACTAAGTGCTTTGTTGACAGGTATGGGCTCCAGTACCCCAGTCTAAAAATAGTAGTTTGGGGCAAAATTTTGTTGGGATCTCAATTTTATCGTATTCTCTGTGTCAAAATATGCAAGAAGATTTTAATGTTTGTATTGTTGATGGGTGGTGGTATTAAATAATCAAATGTTGGTTTAGAGGCCTGGGTTTGAGTGCACTAGTCGAAAAAGGTACAAAACTAAAAAATATTTTTGGGGTGTACAATTTCATAATTTCCCCACAAAAAGGGCATGGTTTATAAAAACGAATCGCACTTCCACGTGACCAAATCTTCAACCTGCCATAACACAATGCCAGTCAGACATGTAGTATTTTTGCAGCTTGTCACGTATGTTTGGGGGTTCCAAGAGAACTCCCCGGGAAATTTTTTGTGAAGACGCCCTTCAGATTGGCTTAGAACGACTCCAATATGTGTTTTATATCGATGATTGACCTTTACTTCAAGGTAGGTCAAACATCTGACAAAAAGGTTTAGCAAAATTTTAAAATTGCTGGAATGGCTATCGAGCCTGTTTTTGGATTCTAATGACGAAAAAGGTTGAGTTTTTCAGCAAAATTAGAATTTTAGACAACTAGGTTGACTGTTTGCTTTCTACATTACATTAATAAACTATTGACCGGGAGTTGTTTTGCAATTTTTAAACTTAAGATTGCTAGTGGCTGGCGTAGTTATTTCTAGTTTGAAAGTACATTTCTAACAAGGATAATGGAAGTGACAAAAACAGGGGTTTCCCTGGGAAAAATTTGAAATGTAGAATGCTATATGGGCTGTCGCGTCATATTTTCTAACAAGAATGCTTGTCGGCAAATTGCAAGTCGTGATCTTTTCCGCAACTAATAAGTTTGAAAAATCAGTGGTCCAATGACGACATTTATACATATAATTTCTGACAGAAATTTGCCTTCTTTGTTTGGGATATATCTTAATTTGCCGACAAAAATTTCGTTTGTGCCGACAAATGAAATATTGGGGGTACAATGCCCCTCCGTACCCCCGCCCCCTTATGGGGACGCCCTGGATACTTTTTGTAACAAACCTTCCCAAATGAAAGGCACCACCAATGCTACGTAATATGTCTGCATCCACCCAACAACCAATTCACCCCCTTAACCGACTGACAAGACAAGGCCGGTGGTTTTGGGGGGGGGGGCGGAGCCCCAGAAACGTTTGGGGGCCCTTATTAACTGTCAGAAACGCCTTTCTGTAATGTTCAGTAATCAAGGGTAGAAATGTAGGATAAATGCGATCCAGTCATAGCATTTTTGAAACAGCTTTTAATTATGAGGACCATTAAGCCAAAGCATGGCCAAAGTGTAAAAAGTGCTAAATTTTAAATATCAATTGTCTTTTGATAAAAACTGTCAAAACGTGATGCGGTTTTGTTTTTGCTTTTTTCGATCCTTAGCTTTTGAAAAAATTGTTCTTCCTCCTAGAACACACGCCAATAAACTACTCTTACTGTTTCAATTTTTATGGAAATCTATTCGGTTGATTTTTACCTTTCAAAAGAGCAGCGTGTTTCAAGGTACCAAATGTTTTAAAGTCATCCATATTCTTAGATACGTGCACTTATAAAGATGCTTCTTTAAAGATTTTTATCAAAATTATTTTTCAAGACAACTAATTCTTATTTTCCCACTAAATTAGGCATTGGAAGGCACAAGGCGTCACTCCCCAGAAAATTTTTATTGATGGTTGGTTGGTAAATTATGCTTTTAATGCATCAATTTGTGTTTCTGCGCATGTGTGAGTTGAACATGAAGTTTCTGTTATTTTATTTTCTTTGTGATTTTGCTGGCGGAGCGTGCTGGACTACGTACCTACTGTTTCCTGTGAGAAATGTCGAAGTACCAGAGACCACCGAACACTTCACTGTACATCCGGAACGTCCACGATGATACAAGGTACATCCTCAGCTTCTTTTTAATTTTCAAAATCTCACGTCCTTTTTTGACCGTAAAAACATGTGACTAGTGTGGAGATCACTCACGACTCATTCACTCAGCTCCGACTCAAAAAAGCACCGTCCGCCATTGAATGGCATCAACGTTTACGTTTGAAAGGAAAGGATGGTGCAGAAGCATTTTTGAAGAGGGAAAAATATGTTTATGTGCAATTTGGCACAAACACAACCTTGATCAGGGAATAACTACTCGATCAAAAAGGGAATAGGGGAACATGACTGATAAAGGAAAGGAAGGGAACAAGAGAACAAATTAATTCAAAATCGGGCAAGGAACAAGAGGACATGCAAACGATTTCTTGGGAGCAAAGGAATAGTAGTCTGAGAAAACAGTACCTTGCTTTTAGCATTTTCAGTATTAAAAAGTATGCCGACTTTCCATTTTCGAAAGTTTGTCATGCGCTTGCTCGCGCAAAATGAAATAACGAACCATTGCTCACTGGTTGCCTGCTTCACAACCTTTCCAGTCTGGCTAACTTTGATTTAATATTTTTTTTATCAAAGCTTAAAATAAAGGAATTAAAAAAATGGCAGGAAAAAGGAGCAACCCCTGTAACGTTACCTTACAATATATATATATAGGGACGCCTTACATATATATAGACCTTACAAATATAGACCTTATATATACAGTATATATCATATACAGACCTTACATATTTTAATTAATAAAGATGTGAGTGATCAATAGCGCATGTTAGTTCAATTGTGCACTCTATTTTGATTTTGGAAAAACTGATCTTTTGAATTGTAAGTAAGCGTGGCAAATGGGTGGGGTGCGTAATTTTTCCCGCCAAGGTACTGTGTGTAATTTTTGCCCGCTTTCACTATATATATATATATAACCACTAGGCCATCCTCATTGTCTAGCCTTCAAATGAGGCACTTTGGCCAAAACATTTGGCACACTGGCCAAATGAGCTCGAAAAAGCCCCAATTGACCCTTGCTTGAATTTATGTGTTATATAATTTTTCAACACTAATTTTGTTCTAAACGATTGCAGTTTTTTCCTAATTTTTGGCATCGCTGGTTTTGTACAATAATATTTGTTTTGCAGGTTAAATTATGTTTTTTTTTACCTGTGCATTTTTATTTTTCTTACGTTTTCTACATTGTGTTTTTAGGGCGAAACCCATCTAGCTATTTGTTTTTAGATATTCGTGCTAACAAGCCAATCTATTGATCCTAAGGGTCATTCCATGTCAATGGGGGGACACCCATGTCACCACCCTCTTCAGAATTAGCTCATTTTTGGTGCAAGTGTTACTGGTCATGAGAAAAGCAT
>JAYJMH010003653.1:14461-27680 GCA_036873815.1 Phacellophora camtschatica | reverse complement strand
AGTCGGTCCCAGTTTTTCAAAAATTCGGTCCCAAACATATTGACAACCCCCCAATCATTTTTTCAATGTGCGCCCCTAGGTGAGCCATTATGAATTGAAGACAGAAAGAAGATTGAAGCAATTTTTTGTTTGGTATTGGCCAGCTTATTTCTATGTTTATTAACTCTTCGTTCTGTATGTTTTTCGTGAATTACTCCTGTAATTTCCTGTGAACTTCGAAGATGGAGAATTTGTACGCTATCGCCATTATGTCTGTTCTCAGCTCGCTTGCAGCAACAATGAGTTTGGGGTATATAATGGCTGTAATGTGGAAGGTATGTGATGGTTGTAATGCAAACTCTTCCAAATTTACTCCGCTTTCTTTCTTTGGGTAACTGTCACGAAACCTTTCGTTTATCTCCTCGTATCTAGTTTTTATGGTCTCCCAATCTGAGCCCAAACTGGACTTTGCAGCTTTGTAGTCCACAACAACTTTTACCAGCAATGCTGTTTCCTCTTCTGTCCAAGAAAAACTTTACTCTGTTTTCTTTCTATTTTTGCCAGAAGCTGTTGAAGACATTTTCAGTACGTTTTCAAATATTTTTAAAAATTGATTGTCGCTGAGGAACGCAGTGAAGAAAAGAACTCTCAGCGCGTTGGCATGCTTTTTCATTTTCTAGTGCACATGTGCAAAACCAAGACCGCTGTTGAAGCTGAGGAACGCAGTGAAAAAAGAACTCTTAGCGCGTTGGCATGCTTGTTCAATTTTTAGTGCACATGTGCAAAACCAAGACTGCTGTTGAAGCTGGTCTCGTGTAAACGCAACACCTAACTGAACTAATTTGGAACCGGTCTCGTGTAAACAAGTGGAGCTGTACTAAAATTGATGGGGATAAATTTGGTGCGGGTCTCGTGTAAACGGGGCCTAATGGACATGTAATTAGTCTGGTCTTTGCCAGCAAAAATATATACATTATGTTATGGTGAGCAGAGATTGGCTAATAAGGCTAATGTTGCCAGACAATTGTGGTGGAATAACAAAACATAGAGACAATATTATCTCTCTGAAAATATGAATTTGATCTGAAAGAAACAAATAAACATGTAATTAGTCTAGTCTTAGCCAGCAAAAATATATGCATTAGTTATGGTGAGCAGATATTGTCTAATAACTATAACGTTGCCGGAGAATCCTGGCAAAATAGCAAGCCATAAAGATGGATAATATTATCTCTCTGAATATATGATTTTCATCTGCAATGAAGCAAATTCATATAATTAGGTTAGTTTTTGAAAGGACATTAAATACATTAGTTCTGATGAACAGAGATTGTCTAACAACTCTAACGTTGACGGAGAATTCTGGTTAAAAAGCAAACCATAGAGATAATGTTATCTCTCTCAATATATGATTTTCATCTGCAATGAACTAAGACATGTAATTAGATTAGTTTTTGAAAATCCATTAAATACATTAATTCTGGTTATAAAAAATTTGACAATAGTTCCGACATCACCAGGGAATTAATTCTGGCAAAATAGCAAACCATAGAGATAACACTATCTCTCTGAATATATGATTTTCATCTTAAATGAACTAAGACATGTATTTAGGCTAGTTTTTGAAAGCGACATTATATAAATTAGTTCTGGTGAATAGAGATCGTGTATTAGTCTAGAATGGCTGGAGAATTCTGGCAAGAGATGATAATATCTCCAAAAATATATGGTTTCTAGTGCAGGTAACAAGTCTAGTCTCTGTGTAGGCATATGAGAAGTCAAGTTTCTCTCAGTAACATTAACTAACAATAAGGGAACAGTCATTTTTAATGGCGGGCACTAGGTTTGAGGAGTTTTGAAAAACACTAAAAAAGACTCGCACCTACTAACATTAGTCAAAATAAGTTTAATGCCCCATATATTTTGTATTTAAATATTTTATACCCCTTCACCTGTATTCTTGTATTTTAAACCATTCTTAATTGCCAATATGAGCCCAGAATAATAGGGCAACCTTCTTATCCCAACCAATACTCATACTTAAAACTTGATTTTTAAATTTTTTTTAACAAATACTCATTCTCTTTCCTCTGCATGAAATAAAGTTTATTAAAAAAAACTTTCACAGGTGTGTCCTAATAAAATTTCCTCCTTATGAAAGAAAGTTTGCATTTAATAAGATAGACCTCAACTTAAAGCTTGATACCTTAGTTGGCAAACTCAACTGAATAACCACTGAGTTCTGTCCAGTAATAACCAACGTTTAGGGTTTCAAACTGCTCAAAATCGGTTTTTATGACAAAGAAGTTTTGAAATTACATTTCAACAATATTGATGAATGAATGGCAACACACAACGATACTTTGAAATATAATTGCTGGTTGAAAGTAATGGCACTTAAAAAACAGGAGAGAAAACTCCTTACCTGACCTGGTGAAGGAGGAACGATATCTTATGACATTGTGACATGACTCCAAAGCAGTTATGTTGGATATTTTGATTATTGAATAAATCTAATTTCCTTTGCGATGGTTCAATAAAAATTTGACTTAGCAGTGTTGAATTTAGATAAATGTAGTTCAGAGTTTATAATTTTAGATAAATTTAGTTCATTTGGTTACATGATTTTTACGTTTAAAAGCATTATCAAAACCTCTGGTTTAGCAGAAACATAAAATTTGCACTTTCATTTGGCGTAACCATTATTGAGTCAATTTGGCCAAACAAGGTATCAAACTTCAAGTTGAATCCTCTTTTATAACATTCAAGTAAAAACAAAATAGTCAAAACTTATGCTCTCCACAGCATCTTTAGAAACATGTAGCCTTTTTTGGGATACCGGGTAGATACAGACATAAGCCATTAGTAGGGTGGCACAATAGCCATGGTTGGGTGGACTCTTGGTGAAAACATATTATGTAATGAAGGTGGAGAATTCTGGAGAAAACCGGTTTCAATTGCAAGAAGAGCCGCTTGACTAATTTAAATGCAAACTACAAGAAGTGATCCATAAAACGACAAACCTTATTTTTCTATATCTTTGCGCTAAATGTACCTATGTAGTGCATTTGCTGTCTGGAAATTTTCAGTGAAGAACTAAAGAAACATTGGTAGGAATTCGGTTCTTAACTTATTTTTTTTGTATAACTGTCACCTTTTGTAACAAATTCCGTAACTGATGAAAAAATACACGTTTTTTTAATACACGTGTGGCAGATATTTGTGTAAATTTTTCACCGGGAATAAGAAACTGGAACGATGGCTTTAAGCTAATTTCGGAGTTCAGCATATTAAAACTGAGCTAGTAATATTATTCATCGCCAAAGATATTAAGAATTAAAAGATAAATAAGCTAAAATGAGAGAAGAAACACTTTTCAAAGAGGAGGGCCGATCGGTGAGGTGATCTTGTAAATTTTATGTTAAACCCAATTGCAGAAAACATAACTACTTTTTTTTAGATCATAATCATGATGATCAAAGTAATCGTGTTTCTTTTCTTGCTGAACCAAGTTCTCGGAAAAGCAATTGGTGAGTAAAATACATAATTTATTTACTATAATGAGTGTTTGATTTTAAATAAACGCTTTTTTATTTCACATTATAATTCAAAATGCAGTATTTTTTCCTATTTGAAATGTTATAGATAACTTTTAAAGGTAAATTTAAAAGGCCATTAGTATCGAGATATTGCTTGGCAACCTTGACGGATGTCACCAAATTCAAATTTCTTTGCATACATCTGAATTTAATCCAAGAAAATAATACAAGAGGAATAAAAGTTGAACAAAAATTTTGTTGTATAGATTCATGCGAGTGTAATAAATAATTTGCAACGATTTTGAGTCGATGTTATAGATATTTTTAAATAATCATTTTACAGTATATCTGGAAATAAATTCCACCTTGAAATGCAAAGAGATAAAACGCTGCATTCTAATGACATTCCATAGATACTTATCAAGTTTCAAATTGTGTCTGATTCCGCCAAAAATTTACTAAATAATTATTATTTGGAAATTATCTTTGGGGGGGGGGGGGAGGAGGAATTAGATACCTACCCTCATATTTTAGGAAAGATTGTGTTAATTTTTGCGATATTAAGAGGAAAATTTTCGATGAATTTCTTGGAAGTAACTTATATTTTCCCACATTTCATGTAAGCTAATAAAAACCAAGAAAAAGTACCCTATCAGATGTATTTCATTTTGAAACAAGCCTGGAGAAGAAATCTGTGTACATGCAAACTGCTAGAATAATCAAATGTTTTCAAAATATTGAATGGAGAATGAGAAAGAAGAGAAGGAGGTGATAAAGGAATAAAATAAGGAAGAGGAGGCGAAAGAGGTGGAAGATAAGAAAAAAGTGGAGGAGACAAAGCAATAGAAGAAAATGGAGGAGGAGAAGAAGGAAGAAGAATGGAACGAAGAGGATGTGAAGAGGGGAGGAATAAAGAGGATGTGAAAGAGGAGGATGAAAAGATAGAGAGAGGAGGAGCCCAGAACGCTTTTCAACCCTGTCCTCTGCCATTCCTGTGTTGATGTTTAGATATTTTACTTCAGATAAAGATGAAGTTGAGTCAGATGATAAAGATAAATCAGAAAATCCCGATGAAGCCGACAAACGTTTTATACGGATGCCAGGTATGTTCAGAGCATTTAAAGATTTTAATTTAGCATGAGTACAGACGCGGAGGAGCACAACAGTTGAGCAACCAATGACCGGAGGATGACTCTATAAACAATTTTAGATTAAAGAACTCCAAAAATTCCACAATCTTCATAGTTTCTTAAACCAATATTTTCTATATTTTACTGTAACATGATTGTAATTATATGTGATTTAAGAAACACACAGGAAGCCTAGCCCTTCAAATATTGATAAAACTTGTTGTGTCTTGGGTTCAAAGATAATTAAAGTTTTTAAAACAAATTTATATTGAGGATGTTTGAGAGAAAGTTTAAATAAAGAACTATTTGGTAAAACATTACGGCGTGTGCGAAATTTTTTTTTGAAAGTTTGATTGGCTTATATTAAGGTTTTTGGAAAAATGATTATTTTCAAGAAAGTTTATCTGAGAAACCTTGTGCAAAACCAAATTGCGGAGACCTGTACACATTTTGCTCTAAAATTTGTAAACTTTTCTTGGGTCACCCGGTGTAATAATAAACGTAACCTTTTCTGTTTACAAAATAAGATGATCCTTATTGCACAAATATCTTAGGATCATCTCATTGGTAGGATCCACCGTATATCCCTCTTTACAAAGTTCGAGTCATGTAATAAGTGCAGTTCAGGCTCTGTTATCATCCTGGGTTTATTTTAGACTGGCTATAATAATCGCTTGATGGCTATAGAGCTACTGGATTTGCCGTGCTTAAAATGTTAAGATTAACATTGGAATGTTGCATGACGTTTTGGCAAAGTAAATTTCTAATTATATGAAGTTGATGGGATAATTTTTAAACATTGTAAAAACCCTAATTTTATAGTTATTTAGTTAACTCACTTTTCCTCTACCCCCCAATAATGTATTTTGGGGGTTTAAAATAAAAACTTTGGCCAGACTGGCACCCAATAATTGTAGGTTCTTTCATGCGGTTAGGTTAAGTTCCATTCTACTGTATATCGTTATCTCTAAGAAATACTCTCAAATTTCTTGCATAACTTAACATTTCCTGGCGCTTATTTTCGTTAGGAACCAAATGGTGTGGAATGGGAAACGGCGCTAAATATGACGACGACCTTGGAAGATTCACCGATGTCGATTCATGTTGCAGATCCCATGACAAATGCAAGAAATCTGTTTCGGCATTTTCTTCAGATTATGGCTTTTGGAATTGGAGGCCAATAACTGTCACCGACTGCAAATGCGACATAGCATTCTATAGGTGCCTGAAAGCAGTAAAGAAACACAGAAGAGTAGCTTTTATTGTTGGCAAACTTTTTTTCAATCTACTTCATTTGCCGTGCTTAAAATTTGACTCAACAGGAACAAAAGCAAAGAAAAGTTATTCACCATCATATAAAAAATGATTTGACCCTGTGATACCGCATATAGATTTTTAGTAAACGGTTATCTAATCAAATAATCCATGACTAAATCTTTTAAATCTAATTACTGCCATGTTATCTACTGCTAGAAATATCCATGTGAGTTACTCCGAAGTCATCCGAATTTATGGCAACCACAGGGGTATAGGGTGGACGAATGGTCAGAATTTTGCGCAAAAAAACGCCTGCACTGTTCTTTGTCGTCGTCGTGATCGTAAGGCTAGGCTGTCAAAATTTCAAACCGTATACGCTATTAAAACCTACATGTGCACTGCAAACGCACCCACTTAGGGGCGTCCGGGAGATAATTTTAAACATCAAATTGGCAACAAATTTCCAGCAAGTTATGAAGAAGAGTAAATACTTTTATACATTTGTTTAGTCTAAAGATACAATATTCTTTTATACAATAATTTTCAGAAAATTTCCGACGGATTACCGATTATTTCGAAAATTCAGACCAGAGGGTGGGCGATTGCCCACCCTGCCCCCCCGGCCATTTCACCCCTGGACAACCATTACTCCAAGTTACTCAAACATTGCAAATTTCCGTTTATTCCAATTTTCGAAAGCTGAGGGGATCATCGGATCCAATTTGGGAAGAGATGAGCCTTTCAACTTTTTTGCATAAGAAACGTTGATCCCGTGTTGATGTCAGACATGATGATGACAGATGTCAGATAGTATCGCTTTTCCACCTGAACTGATATCTTACGCTCAACTACCACTCTTGATATTACAGCGTGAAATCTTGTTTTAGATACAAGATGGCCTAATTTCAGCTGAAATTAATAGCTGAAAAACACTGAAGGATTGTGTTTGCAAGGAAAGTACAGAAAAAAGCAAACTATTAGCAGTAGACTAGAAAGAAAAGTTTAACTGTAGCTGAAAATATATTCTCCTTATATGCAACATTATATCTCGTGGAGACGAAAAAGTTGCAGTACATTTTCTCACTTCTTCCACAGCTAATGTTTTGGCAGTTAGTTCGAATCCAGCATATCAGAAAAAAATCTGAAATATTGCTCTATGATTGGAAGTCAGCGAAAAGGAAATGGTGGCATAGAAAATGAAATGAAATGAGTATTGAGCGTCTGTGTCAATCAAATGTTTATTCATTTGATCAGGACAATTCTTGGGTATTGCGGACACGATTTGTGTCAGCCTAAGTGAATGAGTGAGTGAGTTATCGTATTTAACGTGCCTAGCCCACGAAAGTCTCAAGATGACTTGTTTCCAGCAGGGAACACGGGTCATACAGCTTAAATTTCAGGCACATACACTTGCTATTCTTGCAAAGGTATGGGTTTCTGCGCTTGGCGAAGGGGACCCACCAGGGCGACCCCGGTCCTTCCTCTTGATGTGACCACACCCCGAAATTCCTTTTGCTTTTGCCTGAAATTACAGAGAGTTAGCAGCTCTCATCACACTTTCGCAGCAAGTATGACCTTGGTGGGATTCGAACCCATGACTTTGCGATTATGAGTCCGGCGCCTTAACCACTACGAAGATGAACATTTTAATTATTATAAAAGAGGAAGAACACTCAGATGTGAATTCAGACAGTGACGTTGTGCGAACTTAGTTCTGAATTTAATGGTGCAGTTTTTGCCCCAGTGTTCAGTTTTTTTTTGCTGAAATTGGGTGTTTCCTCTTTTCTTCTATTCAAACCCAGTGTTCAAAACAATTTAAATCTTTCTGCAACAGAAGGAACTTCTGAAACATAAGAATGTTCTTGTTGCCAAGGAGTAACTAGGTTGTGACTACAAAAGATATCAAGATTCTGTAAATGCGGTCTTGTCCAGTTTCAAAAGTTCTTTCTTTTGGTATTAGGTTGGTTTTGTTATCTATCACATAAAACAGATCTTTATTTTCTGTGAAGGCTCAGTACTGAATTTTTCAATCTTTGACCCCCCCCCCTTTCCTTCATTTCTACAAGCCCAATTTAAAAATGTCTATTACACCATTTTTGACTATTGGGGTCATACCCTTAACGAAAATCATCATAAACATTATTCCCCCCAAGTGGTAGTGACAAGTGCCCTCGGCTCATGGACTAAAAGAAATGTCAAATATTTTTAATATAACAAAAATTTATTTTCATATTTTTCGCAACTTTTTTCTATTATTATACATTTATATTAATATAAATAAAAGACTTAAAATGCATATGACAACAATTTTACTGTTTTATACAAAGGAATGTCTGATTAGAAGTCACAAGATTTTTTCGGTTTTTCAATATCTTCAATAGTTTTTAAAATATGAAGGTTTGAAGAGGACGTTTTAGTGGAAAAAAGTGGCGGTGAAACTCATTTTTCTCGTGAAAATGAGAAAATATAAAGTACTGATTACAACAAGGGCAGACATTGTGTTAGCCAATCAAATGATTTGCTTACATGTGACGTAATGTTGCAAAAAGAAGCAATCAGAGCGCCTTGTTTCTTGTTGTAATTTCTGCTCATGGCGGAGGGAGGGTCTAGCAGTGGAGAAAACTAAACGTTGGTTTTTTCTTCGCGACGAAAATATACTTTTGATAAAACTCGAGATTTTTCGCACGTGGATTTGATAGATAAATTTTACATACTTGGTTGCTAGTACTAAGCGCTGCGCCTTCTGGCCTTTTCGTGGTTATTTGCTTTTCACTTGCGCCTATTTTCACTTTCTCTACTGCCACCCCATGCCAAATGACTGGTACTTCTCGAAAATAAATAATGCTGTAAATTAAATCATTTGCCTGAAAATATGCTCTCAAGAATATTTTACACTTTGTTAGTAAAAGCTTTGCACAGTTTTTGCAGTAATTGTGCCCACCAAGGTTGTTAACCAACCCAACAACAAAATTTACATATCAAAATAACGACTAAGCGAGGGCTTCGCCACTGTAATTTCATTGAAAAAAAGTAAAATGTTATTTTGATTTATTCATGAATAAAATTGTGTTTTTGAAACAGCACAGGTTTCGATTTACAACAAAAAGGTTAGAGGGTAAAGAGAGAAAATATAGCAAAAAAATATATGGTTTTTCGTTTTACAGGTTTCAAAATTCTATATTTATTCAACAAAAACTCTAGCAATTTCATTGTTTTGATAAATGTTTTGCTGAAGGAAGTCTTTCCAAAGACAATTTAAAGGTCAAGGCGAAGACGGTCATTCAGGTAAATGGACTTCAAATCAAAATTTTACATTGCAAAGTTAATTCACGATTCATTTATATAAAGCCTATCATGTAGTTTTGTTAAGTCAAATTGATTTTATTTGCAGATTTAAAAAAGCGGTAAATATTTAGATTTTGGAAAAAAAATATAAACGCAATATCATATTCACAAAGTAATGGAACCTAAATTTTCTACATAGGAAACTTGGTGGAAGAACGAACGGTCACTTACCTCAATGCAGTCTTCACTTTGACTGTCTAACATTATCTTTGGAAAGAATTCATTCAGCAAACATTTTGTCAAACTAAACCCTCAAGATAAATATAAAAATTTGAGACATTTAGGACGAAAACCCATAAATTCCTTGGCAATATTTTCTCTCATTACCCTCTAATTTGTTTTGCAAATTGAAACAGTTGTTGTTTCGCAGTTAACGTTGCGTTCAAAATGTTAAAAAAAATTCGTTAAAAAAAATTCAAAATTTCAATGGACCGCCAATAAAATTAGAAACTTTTTGATACAAACACTTAGAGTGATGAAGCCCTTGCTCGGTTGCTATTTCGTTCTGTAAATTTTGCTCATTGGGTTTGTTAACAATTTTGGTGGACGCAATTTTTCCTGAACCTTTGCAAAGCTTTTACTCACTAAGTGTAAAATATTCTTGAGAGCATATTTTCAGGAAAATGATTTAATTTACAGCATTATTTATTTTCGAGAAGTACCAGTCGTTTCGCATGGTGTGGTAGTAGATAATGGGAAAAAACGCGCAAGTGAAAAGCAAATAACCATGAAAAGACCAGAAGACGCAGACCTTGGTGCCAGCAACCACGTATGTAAAATATTTCAGTCTATCCATGTGCGAAAAAAGTATATTTTCGTCGCGAAGAAATAACGAGAGTGTTGTTTTCTCCCTCCCTCCGCCATAAGCAGAAAATGAAAGCATGAAACAGTGCGCTCTGATTGGTTCTTTTTTTCGAAATTACGTCATATGTAAATAAACCATTTCATTTGCTAATACAAAATCTGCCCTTGTTACTGATTACTCAAAAACTATTGAAGCAAAGTCAATAAAAAATTGCATAAACAACGATTGAACGGCAATCAGCATTTTCTTACATGGAATTTCGTCGCCATGATAACATGTTAGTTACTAGACCTCTAAAATGAACATTCAAAATATCTCATTATTTAGTGAATTATGTGATACATTTTTTTAAACATAATTTTAAATAGTTCTTAGTGAGCTTGATGTTGAATTAACGTCCTCAAAAATAAAATATTTAGTACCGGAAGTGATGTAAAAATAAGTTAATAAAAGCAATAAAGGAGTCTGGTAACTAGTTCGTCGATGTGGCAACATTGTGTGAATTGTCAGAAGTCTTTCACAGCTCAATTGATGTACTTGCCATGTTTCAACAACTTTGCTTCAGTAACTTTCGAGTACATTGATTTTATGTTTTGTTACTTTCACAACACAAACACTTTACGAACGTCACAAATTTTTTAGTTTCATGCAACGCAAAAATCGGACACTGATGTCTCAACTCCAAAGAATAATATCTCGGGAACTAAACGAGATATTGAAAAAAGGGAAACAGTTTACACGTTTTGATCACAGGCCTTTCAAATGAGAAAATAAAATTTTTTGAGTAATATTCACTTTAACATACTAGATGAATTATAACCAAATTTCACTAAAATGCTCATACACATGAACTTAGTTATAATCCATCACGTTTTAGTAATTATGAAATTAACTTGGACTTGCGATCTGGACTAAGCCAAAGTAGGGCACTTTTTGGGAAAAAATTATGTGGTTGCTAATTATTCACTTTGTTTATGCTAAATATAATTTTAAATATAATTTCAAAATCATTTAAATAGGGTAATCAAAGATGTGTTGCTGTGCTGCAAGTTTCAGCATTGTATCTTTTACCAATTCGACGCTAGAAATGGGGGGGGGGGGGGGGCTCACAGTTGCCTTTTAATTTTAACAACTTGTTTGAACATATTATTTCAAAACTTTGTATTGAAATCCGGTTTTCAGAACAAACATAAGAAAAGATATGGGAGAAAATCTGCATTAAATTGAGACAAACTAAATTAATTAGCAAGTAATTTGGTTCATTTGCACAATATAGAAAGCAGGTGACAAAAAATTACCAGGTTTTTGTGACACAAAATAATTCAATTTCTAAACTTTTTTAGACTTACATCTGACTGACAAATTATAAACCATTTAGAATGAACAATTGAACTAAGGTTTAGTTCAAATGTAAATGTTGCAATTATGACCAGTCAAATTGATATCAATTAAATTCATGATAGATCCATGCTAAATCTATTGTTTGATGGCATGTGTCAAGTTTCAGTCAAACTTGTAAGTTGATGATGCTCCATTAGATGATCTTGCAATTGGCAAGGTAGCCAAATTTGTGGTTCAATTTGTGATAGACATAATATTGATTAGTGTGACATTTCAAGTTAGCTACAACACAAGTTTGAAGTCCTATGGATCCAGATCCATTTTGAAATATAAGCTTAATTTGGCAATTTGGAGCTTTATTGTGTTCTGTATATATATTGAATGACGATTTTGTGAAACTCTAATATTTTAGTAGTAGTCAAACTGGTCATACTTGACTGGCACAACTTTTATTGTTTTTGCATTCATTAGTTATTAGAGTTCCATGAAAGTTATTGCTGCTGGTGTTAGATATTCAAGGGTATGTTTATATGATCCCAGATTGGCTTTATCTGGGCAAGGTGGGATGTTTTTCATTACATGTTTATATGAGAAAAATTAACTTGTACTCTAAAGGCTTCACTTTGTATATTTTATTCAAACGAGAAAGGGGAATTACTACTTGCAGAAAACAAATGGAGATAAATATATTAAAAAGTAAATACAGTTTTTTTTAAATAAAATGAATTCAAAATGGGCTTTGTGTATGTTGGACAATGTCTATAATTTTAATTGGCCAAGACCTTGCAAAGATAAATTGCGTTAAATTTGACTTCTGTGTTTTGGCCTAAAATTTGAAGAAAAAAATTGATTAGGAGATTTACCTTTGCCAACAGACTGGGAAACTTTGACCCAGTTAGTACAGCAACTAACCAAACAGATTTTGTGTCACCTGCCTTAACAGTCAACATAAACAGTATGCAGGGAGAACACCTTTTCTAACAACAACAACTTTTTCAATTCTCTCTGTCTGTTCTGTTCAAAATGATATCATTTTGCTTTTCTTAAATTTTTATTAATAAATAAAGTATAGGATTTTAAGTTCATAATGGCAGTGAGTGTGGTACAGTCTAAGAGAGGAGTGGCTGCCCCATCTCTCCCAACATCAGCATTTGAATTCTTGAATTGTCAGATCAGAGAACAGAAACAAAGCATTCACCAGCACGGCACCGACCAGAACCAGCCAGATCATATTCATATGGAATGATTCTTTAGTTAGTTAAAAAAAGTTGAACCACAAATTCAATTAAACTTCTCGCTTTTTGGTATTCAGGTAAACGTAAGTTACAATGAGCAAGAGGGCAACAGCCAACGCTGGCAACACAATAAATAAAGAATTATTTTTCGTGGCCAAATTCTCTTGTTTTCGTTGTCTCTTCATCTTGCTCGTTTCTTTTGCTACCTTTCCTTTTAATTGCCTCATTATTGCCTGCTATGATATAAAACAGCAAACCAAAGATATCTACCGACGTGCGAGAAACGTAAATTTGTATAAAATTGCTTGCTTCTTGTCTGTTTATGTGTTCCAACAATGTGTATGTTGATTGAGCGTCAGCGGAAGAAATTCTTGAAGAACCTCGATATGTGGGGTTTTAATTTATGCCTCGGTTTCAGATCAAGACTTTTCGTGCTCCGAGGTTACACCTTGATATATCACGAATGAAATCTATTTTAAGCTCCTATTTATTCATTATGAAATATGTTAGCGTTATAGAATCAGGCCCGTAGGAAGCGGGGGGGGGGGGGGGGGGGGCCCCCCAAAAAAAATACAAAAAAAAAATTTT
>JAYJMH010003653.1:0-14451 GCA_036873815.1 Phacellophora camtschatica | reverse complement strand
CCCCCCCCGCGCCCCCCAATAATAATAGAAAATACAACTTTTGATATCATATAAAACGTTTAATATTCTCAAAAGATCCATTTGGTAATAGTTATCTTTGGAAATTTTATAACATCTAATTTAAAAACCAAAATAAGCCAAATAAAGCATACAAATAATATTACTGTTGTGACGATATATATATATTTTTTTGTACTTTTGAAATTGTGTACCGGGTGTCCCAAGAAAGGTAACAGCTTTGATCAAGGCTCACTCTGCGAGTTTAACTAAAATGTATTTAAAACAATTTTCAAAAAAGTTCTTGTTAGTCAACTTAAAAGTTGATTACCTAGTTTGATATTATTTGTGCATCGAGAGTCAAGATATTAATTCTGAATGTTCAAATTTACCTCCAACCAAAAACCAGAGGTCTAAATTTTCTTCTAAACTGCATCTTTGGATCTCCTAAACCATATAGTTTTACGAAATCAACGGCGTTGACTGTGATTGGGGTCCGAGGGCTTGCCCCCAAAATCCTGCTGCGCCACACCCTTTACTCTCCCATTAATGCCCTTTATATTGAAAACTATTAAGAAATTACTGTGTATTTCTCTCAATTTTTATCCTTCATAATCAGTTGTCCATGAAAGTGCATTCTCTTTCTTCAGAATTTTTACCAAAAATCTACCAAAATGAAACAGAGGTTTGCGCCACAAGGACAAGAAATCCACTCAAGTGTGCAAGTAAGTGCGTGCCAGCACAAACCAAATAAAAAATCTAAAGAAAAATTCTTGACTTTCAAAAACAAAAATTTTCTGAGGGGCTCCCCCCCCCCCCCACCCCCGAATCCCTCCCTGCTGCTCTCAAAGGTAGGCAATATGTATTTTACTTTTCATTACTGGATGCGCCCTTTGCATATTCTGCAGTCTGGGCTGGCTCGATTACTTCTCGACTTCAGCAAATCAGCAAACTTTTCCTTTTATCTTACAAATCATTAATAACTACTAATCATTGACAAGGACACTAATCATTAACATGGAAGTACACAAAATGAGAGGGTACACAAACTGAAGAACAAGAAACGCAAGTATTCATAATGGGTGCTCAACCCGCCGTACATTTGTGTCGAATTTCTCAGAAACAGCCACTTGCGCGCACTTGCGTTAGTAATTTTGAAATGTTTGCACGGAAACTAGGTTTATTTGTTTTGAACTTTATATTCTTTTATAGCCCTCGAAATATGCTTTAAAAATAATATAAACATCTATGGTTGGCTTTCTGCTAGCAATTTCTACATGTAAAGTAGTGCGATTAACCTATTTTCTCGCAAGGAAAATTTCGCGGCCTCGATCGTTAACAAATTTTGACCAACATGCTTTCTTTTTCCCATTTGTTGCAAAAACAATAACGTTTGAATCAGGATCATTCTGATTGGTGTATTCTACGATTTTCACGCTTTTCATTGTTATGCTATACAACTTTGTACCTGTACTTAAACCTCCTTTTGGAGCATAAATAAACTTTTACTCGCCGATTTGATGTTTGTTGGAAGAGATTTTACTTCTGTATCATTATTGTGAAAATTTGAAATATCTGAGAACTGAAATCCAATTGTTTTTTTTTTGTGTTTTCACTTATATTTTTTGTGAGATTTAGGATTTTATTCTGCAAAGATCAACGACGAACGCACGCGAATTTCTCGCCATTTTCTATGAACAACAAACAAAGAAATCAAGATGGCAGACGCGGAAGATGATAGTCTACATTAGAGTCTGATAAATCGCGTGCCCTACGTGCCCTCCAACTTCCAATGCCCTCGTGCCCATTTTCACCTCGTGCCCTCCAACTTTCCGTGCCTTCTTGCCCCGTGCCCCGTGCCCTCGTGCCCTCCTGTCCTCCAGCTTCCCGTGGCCTATATATGGCCAACTACCATAGCAAATATAACAAATATATATCAAAACAAGAACAATAACATTAGAAACAGTTTACACGAAATATTTCAAATATAACAAGAAATAAAAATATATCAAAACAAGAACAATATCATTGTTTGGGCAGACCGAACACATCACAAAAAGAAACCAATTTGTCAAAACTGGGATCTGTTTTATTTTGAGTATCAATATTGATATCGCCTATTAAAATAATGTTATCGTACCTATCTAATGCACGATTTAAGGTAGTGGACAGATCTGAGAAAAATGTTTCTATATTAACATTTGGGGGACGGTAAATACTATACATTATCCATTTCTTTTTTGCAACTACTAGTTCAGAACACAATAGCTCAAGAGAAGGGACTTCAAAAGTGGGCACCCTGTTGATAAAATCATTAGAGCTCATTGCAAGAATTAAGTTCATTTTGTAAAGGCGCTGGATAGTGGGGGTCTTCCAGTCACCTAATGTGGGGGGGGCGCTGAATAGTGGGGGCCTTTCAGTCACCTAGTAGTAGATCCCCGCTGTCAAGAAACTGAATATTTGGCTTTAGCCTCATTGTTTATCAAATCATTCTAATGTTCTCCTGTTGTTATTGTTCTATTGAAGCTTTTGAGCCTCGTTCCTTTATTTGAAGTTTCTTGATAGCGGGGATCTACGGTATATGTCATGTTTAGTTCGATCCTACGATCAAGTAGTCCAACATTTATACAGTTTAAAATTGATTTTAGGGCCTGAGAACTATGGGCGTTGCGAGGATGTTTGTTTATGTTTGATGGTGTTAAAGTACGTTTTTCAACAAACTGGCCAAATTTTTCGATTTCGTTTAATGCTTTTATGAATATTAAATGTTTTCATTCCTTTATTTACTCAAAGATTTACTGAGAGCAGAGTCCAATACGCTGCATCAAAAACCCGTTGTCTAATACTTTTTGCACAAGCACAGATGCCTAAATTTTGTAACAATTTTAGCACAAACTTCCACCCAAGTGGTTAAGTATTGGTACTGTCACACACCCATTACATCCTCAGTAAAAAACGATGACCCTACTAATCGACAAATCGTTAGATAGTTCTTTAGTCGTGGTACAATTCCTTGCACAATTTTTTATAACCCTGAAATTCAAATTTGTAATGTGTTATAATCAGGGAAACATTTGAAACAATTTGAATAAATTTGTTCTAAGCGATTTTGTCTAAAAATCTAAAAAAGTGATTTTGATCTAAAGGGTTATTCACAATTTCCTAAAATTGATCATCATTTCATTTTTCAAAACCATGTTCTGATAAGATTTAAACTCCTTTTATGTAGAAATGTTTTTAATTTGACTTTTCTTTGCTTTTCAACTGGTGTCTATATTGAATCGTCAAAGAAACCTAAAACTCGCATACACCTGTTTCCAAAGCAACTGATGCCATTTTATCATTGTTATAACATTTGCATCAAAAGAAATAAAACATCACTAACCATTTGTTAAGATAATAACCACGAAGAGGGTTGCCAATAGTTTTAAGATAATAACTATGAAGGACAATGGCACCAGTTTTATTCGAAAAATAAAATCTATATGGGTGTTAACCAGATGAAAACAGATTTAACTTCCCAGGTGAAAATAAACATCCCTTACAAACTTAAATTCATTTTTTGATTGAAAGTCAAATTTTTTCAATAACCTTTCTGAGAGCAATTAGTTAAATTTCTGAGAGCAAATAGTTAAATTTATTTGCCATTAACAGTTAGACTAGGTGCAAAAATTTAGTTTTCAACATATTGTACCAATTTGGCATAAGTAAAAATAAATTAAGCTTAAACCTTTTTAATTGAAAAATTTTCATACATGATCATTCATAGAAATATTTTTCAAAAAACAACACTTAATGAGAACAAAATTTCCAAATCATTGAAAGCTACTGATCCATCAAATCAAGTTAACCATCTCACAAACAAACACTGAACCAAAGCCATAGTTTGAAACTAGTAAAACATCACACCAACAAAACTGTCAAAAGCTATTTCTTTTCTGAGAGAGCTGTTTGTGTTAAATCAGTGGATGTTGTGCCACCTTCCATCAACCGCAAGATGTTGTGCAAGCACCATCACTTGGCACTTTTAAAAAAAGCCTGGATGCCACTTGTGTCAGCCCTTTGATTGTTGATTTATTTGTTTAGTTTGATCATCATACAGAACAATGGTTGGCCTATTTTAAATTTGATGAATTGATAATGTAATAATATAAAGCCAATCTAAAGAAATATATGATATTTTTTATTTACCTTGTCTATACTATGTACAATCATAAAACCCACAATTTCTAAAGAATTGTAACTTAATGAATGAAAAGATTTTAATTTCTTGCCTCATTCATACACTTTCAAGATCTATCATTATTTTTTTAACAGAATTTTGATCTTCCATACACATATTTCATAGCAGGGGGGAGGGGTTCAAGAGGGTCTGTTTCATTATTTTATACAGCCAAGGTTAGGGGCCATTGGGCTTTTGTTTTTTTAACAAAATTGTTTTTTTTTAGTGGGGAGGGGTTTAAGAGGGTCTGTCAGAGGGGTTTCTATTTGATCTTTTCAAGCTATTGTTCTGAAAAAACCACAATAATAGGGGGAGGGGTAGGGTCACAGCTTAATGGACCAATTCTATTAAAAAAATGAAGTCATAGACAGTTAAAAGCTGTTTCATTTTCAGTTTCGTTTTAAAACTTGTTTGCAAGTTTAGTGATCAGAACCTCATCAGTGTGATGCCCATTATGGGCTTTACTGATTAATTTGGATAGATAATTAGGATAGATAGACGGAGCTTAATTGCTAGTAGCTAATATCGAAAGGAATGACTGAATTTTTAACATAGAATCCTATCTCCCTAATTGAGCACTGACAGTAATGACCTTGTTCAGACCTGCTTTCTACATCTAAAAGAAGGTTGGGCCTAACGATTTGCAAAATAATTGTTCGAAACATTTGCTGATGACATTTCATCAATTTTTCTTTGCTTTTGTTGTTGTTTGATATCATGCAAAACCAACGATGAAATGAACACAAGTTGCCTGGAAAGAAAACGCAAGTGCCTTTGATTTGTCTTTTTGCCTTTTCCAAGTGTTGTTTTCTTTTGCTTGTTGTTGTTGGTTGTTGTTTTGCATAGTGAAATTTTGTCTGTGCATAACTTTGTTTTGATTATACATGCCAGTCATATTATTTATATTTTTATATTTAATTGTACAAATGCTGTTTTATATATTTATTTTTCAGTTAAAATTGGAAAGAAGCATCCAGATCCAGTTGTTGAAACAAGGTAAATAATCAGCATGTTACACTCCTGACACCATTTAAATTATCTCTTTGATGATATGCTTTGCTGATTATATATGTAGATGTTTGCCTTTTTCTTTATTGGTGAAGAAGAAGAACAACTCTTTGCTATCTTGGGGTTAAAAACTTAAAGAAATTCAGGAAGAGTAGGAAGGGAATAAAGTTTGCATCATAAGGGAGGTGATAGGGAAAATACAGATAATGTGTAGAATATTCTATGTAGAAAAGGAAAGGAAAAATAATGTATATTTCAGCTATATATAATCTTAAAAAATTTTTGCAACAATTTTTACTGTTTCAGTTCAATGGCTAGCATTCCTCCACCTGATGTCTGGTACATATTGTCTTTGCCAGCAGAAATTGCAGACAGAAGTCATCTTTCTGCATTACAATTAGAAGCAGTTATTTATGCTTGTCAACAGCATGAAAAATTATTACCCAATGGGAAAAGGGCTGGATTTCTTATAGGTATCAATTCAATTAAACATTTATTCATAGGATATACTAAAATACAATATACATCCCACACAACCTTGGGAAAACGAAAGTTTAACTAGCCTGGGCTTTTTTAAACAGAAGTTAATACAGCAATATTAATATAAGCAATAAGAATAACAACAAACAGGTTACAACAAAGTATACATTTTTGAATATGTTCTACACATAAGGAAACTAACACTGATTATAAAATAATGATGTTTTGGAAATAATGATAATTTAGTAAATAATTTTTTATAGTTTCAAAAAGTTATTATTTCATTTATCAGTATGCAGAGAGTTTATATGACTTTACATTGACTTTAAAAGACTTAAAACAAGGTATTTCTCTGGAGCCTTTTATCAGACAACAACATAAATTGTAAATAAGATTATTTTCTTCATTTACATACTTATCTTCTTTCTAATCATTTTTTTGTGTACAAAACTTTCTTTCTCTGTGCCACCAAAAAAGCAACTTGTTGTTTTATTTTTAGCGATTAGCTTTTAATTTTTTTTTAAAAAACTCCTTGGTGAAATTTCCCCCCAAAAAGTTGCAAAAATTAGATTTTGTTACCAATCTTGTTTATTTCTGCACTGCTGCATGGAGGAATTGTCGAATTTCTTCATGTGAACAAAATAGCAAATGGCTTCTGAAGTCAATTTACTCTTTCCCATGGTTGCTGAAAGATTGTTTGTTGAGATTGGTAACAAAATAGAATTTGTGTTTTTTGGACATTTTAACTTTTTTTGAGTCATCTATTATTTCAGTAGAATTGAATTTAAACTTGAGGTTGAGCATATTTTTATAGCACATTTACATATATATATTATGTTTGTTTTTAAGGTGATGGTGCTGGTGTTGGCAAAGGAAGGACTGTTGCTGGTAATGCTAAGCTTTACATTTTTTTTAAATTGATGAAGATGAATATAGCTTGATTGATATAGCATTTTATTTGTAGTTTTTACAAATAACTGATTTTGTGATTATGTGGCAATAAATAATTAGTGGCTTGATAGTTGATAACATATTAAGAACTTTTTTATGCTGTATTATTGGGAAGAGTTTTAAACAATTTGTCGTTGTCAATTATTATATATATTATTTAATTTTAGGAATCATATATGAAAACTATCTATTGGGAAGAAAAAGATCCATATGGTAAGTTTATTTAAAGTGCTTATTACACCAAAATCCACATAAATTAGGCCTTCGACCAAAGCATGTAAAAGTTTTTACTGCTTCTCATTATCTATTTTTGTTCCCAAGCTTTTATGCTAAATAGCTCAGTGTCAGAATTAATGATGCATGGAAATAAGAGAATTTGTGAATTCGTTACATAATTGGTTTGTCTTATATTTTGTCGAAAGTAATGAAACATAAAATCAATGACTGCCCAATAATTATTTGCTTATTAAAATTATTTGCTTGTCAACTGTACAGGGGATCTTTCATTATTTTTGGGCAGAATGTACATTTAATTTGTCAAGTTGTATATACATTTGAATTTCTAGTTAGCACACAATTCTTTTTTAGTTTTTGATCTTTGCGTCATATGCTCTGAAGTACGCTCAATTCAACGAAGAGGTTTTAAATTGCATCTATTATATGAGTTTGTTTACATTTTGAATTTAGCCAATCCAATTACAGAATTTCCATCACATGCACATAGATACTGAAAATGTATTGGCTATTTGCAAATTGTAAACAAATCAACTGGCGAATAACATAAACTTTTTCTCATGTTGTTCATTTTATTTATAGGTTGAGTGTTTCTAACGATCTACGCTTTGATGCTTTGAGGTGTGTATAGTTCTTTGCTTGGAATTTTTTGTATTCTGTTACAAATAGAATTTATTGATTTGTTTGAATTATTGTGTACAGTTGACATCCGCTATCTCGAACTCTTAAATGGGAAATTGAAAATGTTCGAATTAATAGAAAGTCTTTCAGTATTTCATTAGAAAATCTACCAAGGGGAAATGAACATTTGTTCGAAATAGCGGTTGTTTGAGATAACTGACAGTTAAATTTGCTTGAAAAGAGCAACAATAAATTTGAATTATTTCTGTTTTTATGTTAGGGATCTTCGAGACATTGGATGTAATGTATCAGTACATGCTCTCAATAAGGTAACTATATCAACATATCAGGTAGAGTAGCCAAGCACAGTAAGAACCCACCAATAAAAAGCAGATTCTTGAAAATTGGCCTGTCTAGTTTCCTAATATATTGCCAATAATGGGACAGAAAAGTCATATCAATGCTTCTCTATTATCTGAAATGATTTCTGTCAATTAAATTAACACTTTTAATCAATTTTCAAAATAATTTGTAAATTTTTGCCAAAAATCAGCCTGTGGTTTCTTATAAGTCAGTTTTCTTATTGGCGGGTTCATACTGTAGTTTAAAGGTGTTGTATTTCGAAGCCAACTCTCTTTGAGAGTGTGGGTTCGTGACCGGCTGTCGGAACTTTTAACTACAAAAACCCACAGCCAACTCAACTGTCCATCTTTTCGAGTTTGGTAAATGAGTATCAGTTTAATGGTAATTGGACAGGGATAGGAGACCAGGGATAGGAGTAGCGCCCACTCCTATCTGAAAAGCTGAAAGAGGAGCATTTGTGTCTCCTCCAGCAGCAGCCAAACTGCTTACTTACTTGCTGAACATATATAAATCAATTGAATTGAAAGTGGCGAAACACCAGGGGACTGGGCATCTAAAAATAAATATGGCTATTCCTCAAATCAAATTTGACAAATTGAATAAGGGTAATTGTTCGTGCAACTACTTTAAAAAAAGTCTTCAGGCATACTGGGTTTTATTGACACAACATCAGTCTACTTTCAGAATGAAGCCATTTGTATCTGTCTGTTAACTTTAAATATATCTGTGTATTACGTATAATTTTTACAAAATATTGATTTTGTAGATTTCAACATCATTTGATACCAGATCAGGGCGTTATTTGGTTTGATATAAGGCATTGAAAAACAGTTAAAAGAGTTTAACAAATATAATTTATGTATAATGTTTGACTATTTCTCATTGACTCTTTGTTTTGTCTTAACATCAACAAGCGTTATTAATTTTGTTTCAGTTTAAGTATGATGAGAAGATAACATCAAAAGCAAATGGGAAAGTCAAAAAAGGAGTCATCTTCTGTACTTATTCCTCATTAATTGGGGAAACACAAGGGAAAGCTCGTTTCAAAACTAGATTAAGTCAGTTGTTGCACTGGTGCGGTGAAGATTACGATGGAGTCGTATCATTCCTTTTCTTTCAAAAAATTGTCATTTGTTAAACTAGTTATATGTTTATATTTGGATAGATTTGTCTGATGACAAACAATAATTCCTATTGTTATTGCTATCATTGTTTGTTATTTTTATTGTTTATTGTTATTATCATTGTTTATTAACATTTTGTATTTGGTATACCGGGTGACCCGCAAAAGTTTCACACGTTGGTATACCAGGTGACATTTGTTACCAATTTAAACAATTTGTTTTTCAGCAACTATGGGTTTTGAAACCATTGCCATGTTGGTCACATGAAAAGATGATGGTGGAATCATATACAGCTTGAAACACCTACTTTTGAGTTATATGTAGTTTTCAATAAGTTTTTTAATCCGACCAAAAATCATGTTTGTTGGAATTCACTATGAAATTTATGAATATTAATTATGATAATTATGATATAATAATAATTATTATTATTATAATCATAATTATAATCATAATAATAATCATAATTATTATAATTATGATAATTATGAAATTTATAACAACTAGAGTTTAAGCTAAATTATGCTACTACAATATCAAACATTGTGACGACTAATTTCACCCTTCCTTTCCATAACTGCGCCAAAATAAGCAAAATTTATAATGAAATTGATGTTTTGGGATTTTTATAAGCGTGTGATCATTCGTTGGGGGTCATCCTGTAGATAATTTTAGAAATAAATTAGGGATAGAACATCTTTGAGAAGGCGACACCATGTTGTAAGTGGGGGCAAAAATGGCCCCGTTCTTCATAGCCGTCAATATTCCATCGAACAAATTATGAACATTCTGCAAGGATTCATCTCCTATTCATATTCAGATTTAGCTACTTCGATTCAGATAAACATTTTCTAAACAATAATGATGTTTTTAACTTGATTTCCATGTATTTACTCCTTATTCTTTGAAAAGGTTTGGAGGGACGCAACGAAAACAACTAGGAATCTCTGTCTTAGAAAATATTGGAAGTGTAAATTCTTCCCGGTGAGTGTGGAATTGCTAAAAAGAGATCAGCGTTAACGAGAAAATGACAGTCAATTAGAGAAGGTTAACATAAATCCTAATATATAAATATGAATAGAAGCTAATTCTTTACAAAATTTTAGTAATTTGGCTGATATGATATTGATTGCCGTACAAAACACAGTCATTTTTGTCCCACTTACAACATGACGTCGCGATCTCCGAAATGGTCTACTGAAATTGAATTTTTAGCACTTGTCATCAATGTATCGATACAATTCCATTAACTGTAACAAAAGATTATATTTGATGAATGTCACAAGGCAAAGAATTTGGTGCCAACTGGGTCTGGGAAACCAACCAAGACCGGTCTTACCGTTTTACAATTACAACATTTGCTGCCAAAAGCAAGAGTGGTTTACTGCAGTGCTACAGGTATGTAACAAAACGTCTTTTTCGTATTGTAAAGCCTTGGTCAAACGCTGGATTTCTTCACTGGATTTGTTTCTCTGGATCCTTGCTGGATTTTTTATGGTTAAGCCTTTTTGGGGGCGAAAAATACGCATGCGTGCGCTTAACAATGTTGAGAACCCGGCCAAACGACTCTGCAAGACCTGAGCAACATCTATGAAATCAATCCAACTTCACTGGACAACGCTCAACACGTCTGGAATTTTTTACTGGATTTTGTTGAGCAAAAATCCATCGTTTGGACGAAACTGAAGTTGTTGTTTTTGAATTTTCTAGTTTTTCAAACCGTTTTTGAAAGTATAGTAGGCCTGGCTTATAACACTTAATTGCTCCCCTGGCTACTCAAAGGAGAGCAAATTGTTTTCTTGGAGAGGAATCAATGAGGGAGGAATCAATGAGGGGAGCAAAAGCTATAGCTCTCCTTGAACAGCTATGCCTGGTATATGTAATAATGTTCTGTTTGCTGGCGTTACTTTTTATGTGCAAAATTTACGTTTAACCTGGTGTTGGCGTTATTTTCAAAAACTTTGGGCTAATGTTTGCAAAGTTTGGCAAAAGATACTTGACTTCGAAAGTTGTTTGAAATCATATTCTTGTACTTTTGTAATTCATTTTGCATCGTAAAAAGATACCAATGAACATGGAAATTTAAAATGAATTAAAAACGTTTTTTTCCAAAATATCTTTTCGAAAAAGGTTTTCCGTAAAGATTTTATTATTACTTAACAAAACATAAATTAAAAAACAGAACACAAAAGGCACCAAGAATTACACAATTTCTTTAGCATTTTAATTCATGTGTACTGATTAGTTAAGCTTATTTCTTATCTGACCGTTCCATTCAATAATTCTCTGAACAGGAGCATCAGAGCCAAAGAATATGGCATACATGACACGACTAGGAATGTGGGGTGCTGGAACACCTTTCAGAGAATTTAGTAATTTTATTCAATCTGTGGAAAAAAGGTAAATTGAAAATAATTTTTAAATTTGTTATACAATAGAATCCCTCATCAAAAACTTAATGTTTTTGGGCACAAGGCTAGGAAAGGTTCTTGTTTTATCATCTTCATCATTGTCGTCTTTGTTCGATCGCTCTTAGAAAACATAGTTGTAGGGATAAAGGAAGGGTGAGTGGACCAAGTAACTACAAACATTAGACGCTTAATACTTTTACAAATTCTCTCGTCAATTTTTTTATATTGATCTTATCAAAACATGATACAAAATTTCAGCCTGAATGGTCTTATATTTCTAGGTTCTTTCGTGCTAGATTCTACTGTACCTAACTGAAAATACTTTTATTTACTTATATGCTGCATTTACTAATCAAGGACTCTTGTGCTAATCAATAACCCTCACTATTCTAGTACTGATTAAGGACTCTTGTGCTAATCAATAACCCTCACTACCCTAGTACTGATTAAGGACTCTTGTGCTAATCAATAACCCTCACTACCCTAGTACTGATTAAGTACTCTTGCACTAATCAATAACACTCACTATTGTATTGTATCTTAGCGGTATATTGTATCTTACTCAAAGCGTTACTGAAAAGTTGTGTAGTTCAAAAGTAAAGTTATTTTTGTTTGAGTTTACAAATAAGAAAATAACCAATTGATGTTATTGTTCTCTGCTGAAAATGTGTTGTTGTTTTGGTAGTAATGTAAGCATAATAAGCGGTCGTGTTGGTGAATATGTGAGTGCAATTAACTTTTTAATTTTTTATCCAGGGGTGTTGGTGCAATGGAACTTGTTGCCATGGATATGAAGGTATGCGTTTTTCACAATATTGAATAGTTTTACTTCAGAAGGAGGCTCTTTTCTCGTTAGTTTACCTCCTTAGAGAATCCAGTTCCTTTTTTGAATATTTCTCCTCCGTACAACTTAATCAACTTGTTATTTTACTTGAAATTATTTTATAACTTCATCAGACTTCTTCCGTTCTTTTGATGTCATTATATATAACTTGTAACTCTGTTGTATGTAATGAAATTTAAATACATTAACTAGACTGAGCTCTTTATGTCTATAGAAATGTACTGAGCTGAACTAACGGAGTTTTTTCGTGTGTACGCTCGAAGATGGATTAAATATCGATTCAATAAGGATATCTGTAACATTGTGATATTTTGTGAGAAATTCGAATATGTAAAGTTAGCAAATTAGTTAGAAATATATAAAGTTGAGGTTGAAGTAAGATTTTTTCAGAGTGTTATAATTGGGAATTTTCTGGCTATTTTTATCATATATATATATATATATATATATGTATATTTATTGTCTAATTTCAGCTCCGCGGTATGTACATTGCAAGGCAACTCAGTTTCGGTGGAACGTCCTTTAACATACAAGAACTTTCTTTATGTGACAAATTCGTTGATATGTATAATGCATCTGTGAAACTTGTGAGTATCTCCATTTCAATTTTTATTATATTTGCCTATTTACAGAGTTTGCACTAACAATAGACCCTTGCCGATTAATCGCTGCAATTTTATGTGGTTGGCAAATAAATTTCGATTTACAATGGCAAGCCACTGGCGAGTGTTTAAAAAAGTTTAAAATACTTCAAAGTTCAGTTGCGAATTTATTAACTGATACCTCCCTGTTCTTTAATTTGACATAATTTGTGTGTTGTAGCCACTAACTTCTTCGTAGATTAACAATCCAGTAGAACGATTTTTGAATTTTTTTGCCGACGGAGACTTCGTGCCATTGTTCTTTCGCTTGCAGTACCTTACGGAACCGGGTGCATAGGGCTGTAGCTGTCCATCAATTTCAGAAACAATGGTGATTTGAAACAGTTGATTAAGTAAACCTTTGTTCTCTGTTGTTCTGAGAACAATAAGCCCCAGTCTGAATGGTAGAGTTCGTTCGGGTAGTGTCTGTTTTGTGAATTTAATTACATTTCACTCTCCAAAATTATTAACTATTCCAGGAAAAAAGGTCACACTTCGTTTAAGAATTTGTTGTTGTTGACATCAGTTGTTTATCATGTCTTTTGTTTGCAGTGGGCGGATGCCAGGGATAGAATGGAAAAAGCTGCTGATATGATCAGCCTCGACGGGCAAATTAGAAAAACAATTTGGGGACAATTCTGGTCAGCACATCAGGTATATACTTGAAGATTTTTATTTCGTAGAAATATGCCAAATTCGCATCTTTAATCCGTATGCAATGTTTGTGATATCTCACGTTTAGAGCATTTGACGAGACTTTTTGTGCAATTAACTGCTTTAAATGAATATTGCTTCAAACATTCTTTTGATTGCCTTGACCTGATTTGTCTTTACGGCATCAAAATGGGAATAACTAATATTTGTTCATGTTTTGCCCTTTATGTCACATCTTTTGTCAAGATCTCTTTGACCAGGTCTCATGCACAGTATTAAGACCCCATAATTAAGAAACTAGTTTTTACTTCTGTTGTTTTTCTATTGTTATTTTGAGGAAAGGAACCTAAACGTTTGTCCTATTGTATTCTTGGACTATATACCACAAGTATGGATGATGATTTTCTCTGTGAAATAGAGTTGTTTGTAAATCCCCTTTTGGATATCATTGAAAACAGGAAGCAACATTTTTATTTTATTTTATTAATGCTGTGAAGTTCTCAGCAGTGGATGGCACAGCTTAAATTAAAATATTTTTTAGGTTTTAATTCTCTGTTAGCCTATAGAAAGTCATAAATGTTCAAGAAATTTCTGGAATTGTGCGTTAAATATATGAAATTCTGGCGATTTTTTTTGCTGCATTTAAGTTTATCATTAATTCGCACAATTTAATCTGTTATTGAAACTTTTTTGATAATTTTTTTCTGGCATGTTTCAGCGATTTTTCAAGTATCTGTGTATTGCTGCAAAAGTCCAGAAAGCTGTTAATATTGCCAGGGAAGCCATAGATAATGGAAAGGTACGCAATAGAATGTTGATGTGTTTAAGGCCTAGTTCATACAGCGCATTATGAGCGCAGCGAATTGAATTGTTGCCCAAAAATAATTCTAAGTCCTAATTT
>JAYJMH010003643.1:0-27682 GCA_036873815.1 Phacellophora camtschatica | reverse complement strand
AAAAATAACAAACATCAACAAATTCTACGATAAATTTAGAACGTGTACATAGAAAAAAAGTTTTTTTTTACTTTTTTTAAAAATTAGGTCAAAGGACTCCCTTAAAGCAAGCCTACTTTTGGCATGAACTTAAATAATAGATATGGGTAGTTTTTGAAAGCTTGAGAAGGAGGTCTAGTATCCGTCACGAGATTGTACCCATGTCCCCCGGCCTACCCTGGGCACCAGACTTACCAGGAAATTCGGGTTGCTTTGAAAATTTTATGCTCAAAATTGGCAAACCGTTGGAGTTGATCCAAGTGCTAAAATTCATGTACTGACAGATGATAGCTTGATGATATTTTTGATGATGAAGCAGACGTGTTTACATATTTCCTTTGACAAAGTAAGCTTGCTAAAATTTTTGACGAAAAGCCTAGTTTCCTCTTTGGTTATTTGGGTTGGAAATCACAACAATTCAAACGACCCATTTAACGCAACGTAATGACTGGCGCTGAGGTAAAAATTACGTTTCGGAGACCAAACAACGCAAGCTGAAATAGTTTTTGCAGTGACCAAAACGACATGCAGTTGTAGATAACCTAAAAAATAGGCTTTTACTCTTCTTTGGTGATTCCAAGAAATACATTCAGTGATACAGGGGTGCGCGCAACTCCACGGATTTTGCTGCGGATTTTGACATCGGAGGAGGGAGGTGCTTAACTACCTGGTCATAAGGGGATGAGCCGCAGTTTTGGGTCATTTTACAGCTTAAAATTCTGGGAATGGGGTATGCATTTCACGCAACAATTCTGGGATTTGTATCCCAAATGACGTTGAACTTCTGGGAATGGGTAAAACGCCAAAACAGGGACCGATTGGGTAATGGCAAAAAACATAAAACTTCCGTGGCGGTACACCCCGGCCAGAATATGATCAGTAATAAAGTACCCTCTGGGTGTTGGTATCATTGCAGATCTAAATCACAAGCAAAAGATGCCAGGTAAAAACTTGGCGGATTTGCGGATGTTCGCCCAAAAATCAGCGGATTTACGGATTTGTACAACAAACTACAGAGTTAAATATATTAAAAATTTGAATGCACATGTAATAGGCAGGGTATTTGCATGATGCTATTAATAATAGTAATGCAGAATTCGAATGAAATAACATGTACATCGTTGATGCTATATGTATTCTTTGTGAATTCTGCAAACAATCCAACCTTTAGCATTCCAAAGGTCATAATCATTAGAGTATGATTTATTCCCAGTTTGGGACAACCTGCAAAGGAACCGACGGACAAACCTCAGCTGGAAACTGGCTGCCTATTTGCTCAACAATAGTGTTATTTTTAAAAACCGTTGAGCTGCATAACTTCATCTTCGATAACTGTCGAATATATGCATATAAATACGTGTCTAAACTATGTGTATCAGAACAGTAAAGTGATCCCAAGTAAAGAATAGAAAATAAACTTATTATTACGACCAATAAACGAAGACACCATTTATTTCACAAATGCTTACAATATATCCATAGTTACAATTTATGAAACAGGACAACAAAAGAGTGTTACATTATTTAAATTAAATTGAAAAATTAGAAAAGCTAATGGTACCCTGGGCTCCTTTAAAGTCTCAAAAACCAAAGATGTGCAAAAAAAATTGGTATGAGTTTGGTAATAGTTTGATAATAGTTTTCTTGAGTATCAACAACAACCACATAGATCCAATGAATTTCTATAACGTTATTTTCAACCTTATGAAGCGAGGGAAAAAAGAAATGGTTACTATCTAATGTGACCAATAAGAATAAAAATAACAGCAATAACCTATTTTTTTAAAATAAGAAACGCCAAGAAATTCAGTACTATATTTCTAGGATACACATATTATAGTTTATAGGAAACAGCATATATTATAGGAAACAGTAGGACCAAATTTGTCGGATATTACAATGGATTCTATTGTTCTCTTGCTTCCCAGAATAACAGAAAACAATAGAAAAAATTAAGAAACAGCCTACCAAATTCGGACATTAGTTTCTTGTAAAAGAACGTGTATTTCAATATATTTTATTGTTTTATTGTTTATAAAAGGCAACAGGCTGTGAATAGGTCTGGAACCTAGTCATCTTCCCATAATGCCATTAATACCAATGTATTCAGTTTTTTTGGTCATACTGAATTCAGTGCGGTCAGAGCCGTGTGATAGGGGGGAGGGCTAATAATTTTAAAACAAGAAATAGATTATTGCAATCTTTTAACTAAAACCTTCCTTTTCCATTGTTTTGAGAACAATAACTTTTGACGGATAGTTTTAAATGTAGCATTTTCAGCATTCAGTGGTTGTTCTAATTCCATGGTACTAGTCCTAAACTTTCCGACTCTAGCATCCAAAGAAATTTCAAGGTGGACAAAGGAAAGTGAAAGTCTCCCTCTACTTAATGCAAAAAGGAAGGCTCCCACAACAGACAAAAATTCAATTTCCAAATGACGTACTTGAACTTGGTCACAAATTCAAAAGTTTTCATCTGCACACCACTCGGACTCGGACACGGACTCTTTTCCCAATTCTTCGTTGAGAGTTGAGAACAGATAACCTGGGCTGAGGTTCGATGTTTTAAATTTCTTATGAATGTACTTATTATAAGAGCGTTCTCCAATTTCTTTCCTTAATTTCTCAGCAAACAATAAATTTAGCTGTTGAGTTAAATTTCAAGACCATTTACATCTACTTGACCCTGAGTTTCTGAGCGCATTTTCAAGGTCGCAGGGCATTAAATAAGGGCGCCAGGAACAATTAACAATTTCATTTCTATGTATGTGTGAAACAATCAGTTCTGAAATGACTATCTTAATGAAAGCTAGGCCCATCCCCATTCTTTAGATGAAACAGGAATATTAGTTGGTAGGATAGATAAGTTATTCAGATAAACTCTTGCACATGATGCGAAAATAAAATGCTCAACACGTTTCCAACACTGTACTTTATGAGGCAAAATACATACCATTCAATGTGCAATACCTTGGCGTCATGACTCAATTTTGAAGAAGCTATCCAAGATTCAAAACTTGATACAACTGACAAAACTTGCCACCACAACAATCTAATACTTGATATTTCCTTTTACCAACAAATTTACCACGACTTACAGAAATTTGATATGTCTAAACCCTTCACATCTGTCACCATCCTAAAGGTATTTAGAGGAGCGAATGAAAGTGTCAACGCTTTTGGCCAATGCATTCAGGGGGTTAACAAGGTCTTGCCGATTCAAAATGACCACAACCTTGCGAGAAAAACCGCGGCAAATGACGCTGGGGTGGCGTTGTGGCAAACTAATTCCCCGACAAAGGCAAAATATCCCCTACCCTCTTCTAGTGCCACCATGATATGAGTCGAATAGCCCAGTTGTCTGCTTCTTTGAACCGGGGTTTATATGCAATATTTAAGGCTTGCTTCGTTGAACTACTTGTACTGGGGCAGGCTAAGAGCTTGTACTTGGGCAGGCAAATGCCCCAGGGCAGTTTGGATGCTAAAATTGGTAAAAAAGGAAATGGAAAATAGCAAAAAATCAAATCAACACCAGCAGAGTGGCTGGCAATTATCGGTTTTGACTCTTTGCTGACACAAAATAGCCAATAAAAATTCATCGCAAATATTTCAAAATTTGCAAGAGAAATTTTCAGGTATTAAGAAAGGATTTCTACGCCTGTAAAATTAAGCCAAATTCCACTGTTGGGCTTCTGTTTTGCTTGCTGTTGCTTATTAACTTTTTTAGTTTATTAATATCTTGAAATCTATAATTCTATTTGTAATTAGTTTTTAATGTTAAAATGGGGCTCTCATTTTACCACTGGTTGGTGTGTGGAGTCCCATCAATTTTGTTTGTTACTACATACCTCAACGGGGGGTATGTCGTAATTTATGATTTTTTATGATGATGATGATATATTTACCTCAAAAATTTAGATATTTTTTGCTGCATCTTTTACTACTTACTTGCATCTTGCATTATGTACTACCATAGTCTTTTTCTTATGACTATGGTACTACTTCGTAGAAGAGAGTCGCTCAATTTAGTTACTGAATGTAAGAGTGGCTCGGTATAATATATTATATTTTGCAATGCTTTTATTGGAATGATGCTGGTGATTGCTTGATTGAGCCTTAAAGAGTTCATGAGTTGCTGACAAGCCATTTTGTGAATGTGAAAGTGATGACCTCTCAATCTTAACTGCCCTTTCTATATTCAGTACTTACGATCCTAGGATCTCGTTGGATCTTAGGGTCTTCAGGTCCGGTTTTTCCGACATGCCATTAAATTTTCATCAATATGTCATACTTTTCCAGCATGTCAAGTAGATTTATTGCGTGGTACAAATCCCAGTAGAAGTTCAAAGCTCCGCAGTTTACAGACAAATCTTATCATAGTCACATCATAAATCGTATCGTAATTAATCATGGTCATTAGTAAACCGTTTTAGAATTAAATTATCTTATTTAAATTTCATAAAAAGACACGCAACTCCAAAAATAAAGCTAAAGTTTCAAAACAGAGGTTTTAAAATATTTTTAAGCTTCTCGTGTTTTTGCAAATTTATTAGTCTGTCCTCGGGGTTGCATTTTATCGACATTTGAACTATCCGCCATCTTCTCAAAAGCTTTCTAAAGACGTTCTCCTTTGCTGGGTTAGAAATTGTAAATTTCCCATTAGAGTTCAGGGCAAAGCTCAAAGGGGGCAGAACCCTGAAAACTGAGAGAAAACAATGGAGAAATAAAAGAATTCAGCTATTTTCTTGAGGGCAAGATGCTCTCATTTGCCCTCCTCTTGCAGCATTGCTGATCCTAATAAATGAAGGTATGCGGGTTTTCATTGTAAACAGTATTTAAAAATTCTCTGATTTTACATTGACCTCTACTTTGACCTCTTGTATCGGATTTTAGAGTGATGAATTTTAGATCTTTTAATTTAAATTAGAATATTTATTTTCAGCAATTTACTTAGGTCTTACAGAGACAATTATGGGAAGCGAAACATTAGTACTATGGCACTACATACGTTTTGAATTATTATCGTTATTATTACTAATTTTGCCAAATAGTTTTTATTGAAGTCAAAAACGAATGGAATGTGATAAGCTGAATAGAAACAACCAATTTGTGACAGAATATTGACCTGATATTCATCTGCAGAACCATGACTTTAAAATGTGTTGACCAACATTTACAATCTCATGAGCAATCAATCATTCAACATTGAAGAGAAATCAGAAGGTTGGAGGAGTTGAAGAATGGTTGACGGGGAAGGAAGACGGCTCTTATGTTTGGAAATTTGTTTGCTGATTTATGAAGAATTGCAATCAAATTAATGTGTTTGAGGAATATGAGAATTTATTCATTAAAGCGACTAATTGCTGCATTTGTCGTGTTTTGTGTTGTGGTCTGGGGATGCATTTTGTTATTTAGGCCAGGTGCCAAGTTACAGAAGTTAAAACCATGGGAGGTGTCGTCAATCGAAGAGAGAACTTTACTTCCATCATTGTCAAAAGAAAAACTGGATTCATTAGAGCAAGATGGAAACATTCAATTGAACGAAACACTAGTTTCAAGATCTGTTTTGATTTTTACTGAATACGAAAATTCTAAGTTTTTAAGAAAAATAAAAGAGCTTATTTCAGCACAAAGGATATCAGTTGATATATTGACATGGAACAAAATTGATGACAGTTACTTGTCAATTCCAAGGCTTATGGATCAAAGAGGCGTCTTAAAATATGCAGCTTTCATATTCGACAATGTCCACATCTATGAAGCACTTGATACTTGGACTAAAAATACCCTTCACGAATTCTGCAAAAAATTTGATTTAGGAATCATTTTATTGGCTGCCATTGACTATAAAAAGGAATCAGAATTTATTAAACTTAGCAATTTACCATTGTGGATTAAATTTAGTGTTAAGGGTTTATATGATAATGAACTAAACCCCCAAAGCCATGTGTTGCAGATGACGAAAGCAGGAGAAATTCTGAAACACAATCACAAATTGAAGCACTCTTTGTTTTGGTCAAACCATTCCACTTATGAACCTGTTTCCTATTCCTTTAAAGACATTGACAGCGAAAGTGAAAGAGACAAATTTATTCTGGATAAAATTTTAGAAGAAAACTATGCAAAAACAGACATTTACAGGGTAAACAGATCAAAGTTTGTGACAGTAATGTATGACAAAGGGGAATTTGATGGAGTGCGAAAGGTCTTTTTTGGGTGCAGGATAGATAGCTTATGGCAATATAAGTTGCTATTTTTAGACTCGCTTTCAGTTTTGTCGAGAGGAAATCTTGGAAGATCGCTAACCAGGTGGATACTTGTAGATGTTGACGATATTTTTGTTGCACACAAGGGAACAAGGATGAAAAAGGAAGATGTAAAGGTAAAATATACAGAAAGATTCAACCCACTCAATTTTCACAAGAACAGCTGGTTTTAATCTAAAGCTGCTGTTTTTCATTATTTTTCTTTGTTGAAGCATTTTGATTTGGAGCCATTAATGTTTCTTGTTTTTCTTTTTATGGAATGTAGGATTGCAAATTTTGTCTTTATTGTGCACAGATGAATTCAATGCCAAGACCTTTGACCGGGCAATAGGTGGTTCTGCTGGGCAAACTATAGTATTCTACAAATACCCTCTCTGTGAATATTTTCATTCAATTTTGCACTTGCAGGTTGAACTCTTATATGATATGAATATGTGGCCAAATTTTGAGAATTAAGGCAAACTGCACTGTCTAACTACCCATGCAACAACCAAATTTGAAAAATAGAAAATGAAATTTCAAACTGCTTTATCTAAAGTAAAGAAGGGTCTTCAATTATGAAATTAAATGAAGCTCATGTGATGAAGATATTCAAGAAGAGCACCTCGTTGTTTCGTTCAATGAAAAAAATTATTCATTCATTTTGGTGTTTTGGCCAATCTTTTTCTTCTTAGGAAAATTCGTTTTTGTAGGTTTGTTTTTTCTAGATTACATTCAATAAGTAAGTGTTTTTTTTCTCAAATAATTTTCCCATGACCAAATTAATGTTTCTTGAACTGAACTCTGTAGGCAAGATCTAGTTCTCTTTGCATGCCAAGAGTTTTTATATATTGACCCATGGAGATGAATTATAATCTTTGCATGAGGAATTTTCATCATTTTTGCCAATAAATTTCCACCATGCCAGCACCCAATTTTAATGATGGAAAGAGCCCACCCACCCCAGTTGATAAGGAGTGCTGCAGTCTGCCTTTTCTTTTCTTTTCAGTTGTAACATTTCAGGTTATCATTTATTACACATATTTTTTTTGCAAGGAACTAATATCCAGAGTTGGTAGGTTGTTTCCTAGGTCTTTTATATCTTTTTCTGTTGTTATGGGAAACAATAGAAATTCAAGAAGACCAGGTAAAGCGAAGGTTTTTGTACTTAAAAGAATATGTTAGTAAAGTCCCCACCCCATCCCCTACCTACTGTAGTCATTCTCCAAGACCATTTTGTGAAAATTCCCAATGCAATTTCAGACCGGAAAAGGGAATTTTAGAGGGAAAAGTCACAAACTAGTCTTGGAGCAGTGCTACAGTCCCCATGGCTCCCCTGCACTGCCTCTGAAAAGGGGTTGCGAAGAAGCTTGAAAATGAAAATATGGCACGGTTGATGCGAATCTAATTTCAGTAGCAGTCCAGACCCCAGAGTGATTTCATGATAATATCATTGTGTTATGCATTGCCATGCATGGGTTCCTGAAGGCAAAAAGACAAAAATCCAATCGATTCATTAATCTTAGTTGGAACAGAAAACCTTCGCCAGCAAGATAATCAACCGGATACGAAGTAATTTATGCGTGTATAAACCATTTTCAAGGCACCCTCAAATATCCCAATATCTAAATTGTCCTTTCCTGTGTGGTTTTGAACACAATTTCATATTATAGCATAACCGATTTCGTCCCTGCAAACAATTGTAAAATGTTTGGGACCTCCCATTTTTTTTAGCTTTGACTCTGCCGTTTTAAACATATTTTCCATTTAAACTTTGTTGTTTGTATTTACTGTGTTTCATTGCTGAGGTAATTTGAGGAAGTTTTTAAATTAGCAATTATTTATTGGCAATAAGGCAAATATCGCATCCTGTTTGGCATATCCCAAATTTTTGAAAGCCAATGCAAATATGTAAGTCGGCAACGGGAAGTCAAATGATTTTTAACAGCTCGTTTGATTTTTGTTTGTTTACTTTGTTCAATTTTTTTAAACTAAATATCAACAACAACTAAACACAAAAAATGCGACTTCGTTTTTCCTTTCTCATTTTTATTAAGAATGTCACAGTATATTTATTTTCTTTTTAATTTAAGCGGCTTTTTTAATAGTTCCCGTATTATCCACAAAGTTGAAAAAGTTATCAAGGATTTGGCCGATTCATTGAAGCAAATACTTTGCAAAGGCCAGCCAATTCATTGACATCGACATATACTCTTTGCTTTATCCAGAATGAATTAATTCAAAATCTATTTATGCCACCTGTTTACCGACAGAGTAATGTTTCTGAATATTTGGAAAAGTTAGTGGTATCTCTTGATAAATTTAACACGATTTTCAGACTTTTTCTGAATAAAAAATACACTGAATAATATTTCTTCAACAAGCTTTCAATCAAGCCTTCAAGAAATTGTCATCATTGAAAAACATGTTGGTGAATTCTTTCAACTTTACTGTTAACTTTCGAAGCTAAAAGCACACGGCAATTCAATTCCACCAATTTCCGAGAAGTTTTTAGAGATGTGTAGAGGCAAATAGCCTGTTTGAAAGCTAAGGTTTGTAGGGGTAAGTTAAGATAGGTATTTAAAACTGTAAACAAGAACTTTTGTCTCCTCATTCATTCTTAAAACCTCTCGCATGGGTCGACTCAGACTTCGACCATTACAGTATGATAGGGGGGGGGGGGGTAAGACATGGACTGGCAAATTAACATCCACAATCGAACTGGGTAGTTTCAATGGTTATGGTTGTGGGTCAAAAAAATTTGTAAATTGCAAAAATAATTATAATGTATTTCGTAAACATTAGTCTTAATTACAATTTAATTACGATACAAACTTAAATTTAAATAGGAAAAATCAAAAACAGGAAGCATGAAAAATTTACAATCATTAAATATTAACAAATTTAAAATTTGCTAAAAGAGGTAAAAATTGTTAAAAGTTACAAGTTACAGAGCACCTCTAATTTGAGTGGCAGGGATGGAATTAAAAAGGTCTAAAGTTGAAAGTGGCGTTATTCCCACAAATGTCTCTGTAAAGGAGGTTAAAGGTTTAAGGAGGTTAAAGAAGGAAAAAGAAAAAGTTAGATGAGCAACAATAAATATTTTTTGGTACATTTTTGGATTTTAGAACAAGGCCGAAAAACATTCAGTCATAAATAAAGAAAAAAAAAGGCTTTTAGTGCAGTTATTGTATTACCCATCGTACCCCAAACTCCCCAGGAAATCTTAATTTGAGATTATTCTACCCTAAGAAGATAGGGGTACACCCTAAAATATGAGGATGGGTGTATGCCGCCGATTTGGATGGGTTTGAAGGCAGCAAATTCTCTAAGCATGGGTATGATTTTTTGCAAAAATGCCTTAATGTTGGGTAGATATTAAAAATTGTCCTTAATGCTGGGTGATTTGGAATGAAACACAACATGAATGTTGAGTATACACTTAATACACATTAATGTTGGGTGGGTTCGTATAATTTCAGCGGCGCACCCTCGTCTGACCGTGGGACCTGTACCCCCGGATTTTATTCTTAGAGTTAACCTGTAAAATGTCTTTTTTTAAATTCAGTTTAGAAAACAGGCTTTTTGCGATTTTTCACTTTTAGCGACGAAGCTCATTGTGATAATTCATATAAACATAGACAAAATTAAGAATGAGACATAAAAAGGATTAGAATAATATAATGCAGTTAGCATTATATATCGAATCTTGTTCAGCAAATCCAATGAGCTGCTTTTCAATAGACCACGTTTGTTTTCGATACTCCTGGAGCTTGCAGAGGTTTTCTGCACAGTTAAATGCATTTTCTTCTTTCTGTTTGAAGAAATGAAACAAAAGGGCAAGAAGGCAGGGACTATCTGTTTTCAAGAGACTTTCAAAATTTTTTTTATATTGGAGGAGTAATTTAATCAGTTAATAGTATTTTCAGGATTACTCTTGATCCTTTCCTTTCTAATTTGAATGCACTTAAACTAGAACTCCCGTTTAATTCGAACTGTTTTGTATATCCTTTGAGAGCTTTCAGAGTTGATTTAGCTTCCGTTATCTGAAAATTTGTTCGAAATGGCAAGTGTTCGAGATCTCGAACTGTTTTGTAGCTCCCGTTATCTGACATTTCGAACAAATTTTCATTCTACTTGAAAGTAAGATGTGGCGGGGTTCATCTGTATATATAGGGTTGGGAATGCGAAGAGATTTCAATGAAAAATTAACCAATGCCTGTGTTTGTAACACCTGTGGTAGATGACCTTTTTGTGAAGTCAAAAAGGTTCTATTTTTGATGTTTTCGCTCGAAGGAAGAAATTTAAATAATTTAACGCTATAATAAAATTCTCATCCATAACCATATAACTTCGGAATTTATTTTAGATTAAGTGTTTTGTTATGATAATCTTATAGCTTACTTTAGGGATCGGTCATTATATATGGGGAGGGAAAGTTGGTTTGTCATAACGAATTTTCAAGACCCCCCCTAATATCTGCCAAATAAGTTAAAGACTTAGTGACAGTTTTAGTTACAGTTTTTTTTTAGGTTCTTCTTTGTGAAACTAAGACCCTCCCCCAAATTTTTCTCCTCCCCCTCGCCAAATTTAATAGCCATTCCCTTAGTTCAGCTTTATTGTTTACCACCATGTATTTAATGATATCAAGGTGGAACGAACGAAAACCGAATGTTTTTGCTATTTGACATTGCATGTCGAGAATAACCGAGAAACGATAGTAATGATTCGGTTGAGGTGCAAAAAGAGCCTTAAATTTTACAGATAACCATAAAATTGGAATTTCATAACGATAGTTTGCTTGGAAAATTATCGATACCATACCGAGGCGATACCAAGTGACCTTATATGAACCAGATAATCACCTCAATAAAGTATCAATTCGAATATCAGTTCAAACCGTTTGAGTAACAAGTTTAGATCAATATCAGCCTATCTCCGTTTTTTGAAAGATAAATAACTGTTTTTTTTTTTACATCTAGGCCCTCATCAAGTCACAAGAGCGTCTTCAAGCAAAAATTCCAAACTTCCACTACAATTTAGGATTTTCTGGTCACTTTTACCAGCATGGGTCACCTGAAGAGAATGAAGGTGATGAGATGCTGTTGCAAAGTTCTGATAAATTTTGGTGGTTTCCTCACATGTATAAGCATCTGAAACCACACAAATTTAAAAATACAGCTGATTTGATTGACAACATGAGTAAGAACAAAGCTTTTGCTATGGTGAGTGGGTACACAATTTCACTGAACTAGAGATAACGTTTTTAAATCTTGGAAAGAAAAGCTGACTGCAGCATCGCAGACACGTATCGACTGAAAATGTCCGGGAACTTGGATTTAGACATATTTCTTTCCTATTTCACTCCATATTTCTTTACGTTTTACCACATATATATTTATTTCGAATATATTTTACTTCAGCGTTTATTATTTCCACACGGTGAGTCCATGGTGTGGAGGTTTGATGCTCCACTTGGCGGATCTGAGATCATCGTTTAGAATCATCGGCTTAGTTCGATTATCGCCAACTTAAAATAAACAAATTAAAGCAAAAACAGTGTCTCGTGACAATTTTACCCCTGACACCCCTAAGAACATTTTTAGAGCTCAACTCCAGAACGAACTTAATAGATCAAATTGTTTATTTCACAGAAACACAAAATCCATCTGAACTCAAGTTATTCTGTATCACCACACCACTCTGGGGTGTACCCAGTTCATGAAGAACTTTTTGAGGCATGGAAAGCCGTTTGGAACATAAAGGTGACGTCAACTGAAGAGTACCCACATTTGTATCCAGCATGGCATAGAAGAGGCTTTGTTCATAGTGATATAATGGTGTGTGTTTTCTATTTTTATGGAAGTTTTATGGGAGATCAGTGATACCTCCAGTTCTCTGTAAGCGGACACTTCTATATAGTGGACACCCCTATCAAGACGGACGCTGCTTTTTGCTTTTTCCTAGAAAGAACCACAAATTTGAAAGAAAATTTTTTCTGAGGTGGATACCAAAATTGGGCCCTAGTGGTGTGGAATTTGGAAAGGATGCACTGTATATATATATCACACTGTTTTGAGAGCTTTTTCGATCAGTAAAGTAATGCAATATGTTACTATTGTTTAAAATGATTCAAACTACCAGAAATAGGAAATGGGTTGTTAAAAAACATCTGAGAAGGGCAGAGCCATTTTCACCGCTATTGAATAACTGTGCAATTAAGCGAGGCTAATTAGAGATTGAAATTTTTCAAAAAATTGCTTGATTAAAAATATTTATTTTTAAGTATGTTTAATTTAGTCTTTTTGTGTCACTAAAACTTCTTGATCGAGTTTCTTGATTTTTTGTTATTTTTATGATTTTTCCTAGGTTCTTCCAAGACAAACATGCGGACTGTTTACACAAACCCTTTTCTTCAGTAGCTACCCCAAAGGACGCCAGAGATTGGAGAAAAACATTAATGGTGGTGAACTGTTTATGACCATTGTCAGCAATGTTGTGAGTAATATCCGGACATATTTTTCAGCTTTACGAAATTTAAATTGAAGCAGAGTTGAGATAAAAAATTTAAGTTTGTTGCTTAAAGAGTAGTCTCTCTCGCTTAACCTTTCATCCCAGGAAAGGCTGTATTATAAACAACTTGAATAAAACGTCACATTTTTAGGAGGTACGGGCAGAATTCTATATTGATTTTAAACTTTTCAAACTAAGATTATCTTTTGAATAAGGTTTGTTTTTACACGTTATAACCCACGCATGTATTATGTTTTAGGTGAATATTTTTATGACACACTTTGGAAACTATGGCAATGATAGACTGGCACTTTTCAAACTAAGATTATCTTTTGAATAAGGTTTGTTTTTACACGTTATAACCCACGCATGTATTTTGTTTTAGGTGAATATTTTTATGACACACTTTGGAAACTATGGCAATGATAGACTGGCACCTTACACATTTGAATCTTTGGTTGATTTCATCCAAAAATGGACAAACATACAACTCTTGACGGAAAGACCATTATTTCTTGGGAAAAAGTATTTTGAAACATTTCCATCAGATTCGTTGCCAATGTGGAAGGTATTGTCCATTTATTCAAATATTTTATAAAAATTAGCTTTAAGCTTGGTTTTCATAAATCTTAGTTCATCGGTGTTGAAAATTCGATTTATGAAAATCAGACTTTGCTTTAGAAGTATCGCAAGTCCCGCAAATCATGGCCAATGAACTTTTAGAATTAAAATTTTTTTTATACGAAAACAAATAAAACTGAACGCATTGAACTGAATAAAACTGAAACTGAATAAAACATGAATGGCAAACTGAATCTAAATTTGCCTGGTTGTCAATAATCGCCGGTAAAATACATCGAATTACGTTCAAAGCCTAAAGCTTAAAGGTTTTCATAAATTGTAATTTTTTGCCAATGAATTATGATGTATGAAAACCAGGCTTTAGCAAAGGGGATTATTATTTGAACCACGTGAATTAACACTCTTAAACTCACGATTCTTCGAAACAGATTTCGCACCAATTTCATGGTTTTCTGTTGTGATTCAAACCGAACGACTGAACGACAACGGTTTCATTAAAAAAATCTTTTAAGCAAATCTTCTTGCCTGTGAATTGGTGCCTTAATTTTAAAATAAATTGGAGCCTTTCAAAGGGAGTTTGATTCAAACGGGTTTGAGTTAGAGAGGTTCGACTGTATATATATATATATAGCCGTATTTTTGTTATGTTTTATCATGGGAATTCGGACGCCGAACGAGTCATTTCGTTGTCTTCTCTTTGTAATTTTCTTTCTGTTGTTTTGCATTTACCATTTTCTTGACGTTGCGTGGGCGCATTTTAGTAAATCGTAAAAGCCAAGCAACAGAAAGAAAATTACAAAAAGAAGACAACGAAAAGACAACGAAATGACTCAATTAGTGTGGTAGGAAATCATCTGCAACTACTATTTTGGCGTCCGAATTCCCATGGCTTGATCTGAATTCCCATGGCTTGATCTGAATTTGGTTGTGATTGAATAAAACCGTGTTTTAATTTTTTAGAATCCTTGCAACGATTCCCGACACATCAAGATATGGTCAACGAAAAAGAGCTGTAAACACTTGCCAAGATTCTTAATAGTTGGACCACAAAAGACTGGTACAACTGCACTGCAACTTTTTCTTTCGCAACATCCAAACCTCTTAATGAGCAGAGTCAGCCGCAGATTTTATGAAGAAATTCAGTTCTTGAATAATGAGACAAATTATCGCAAAGGACTTGATTGGTAAGATCATAGGACTACGTAGACTTTCTCCAAATTTATTTTTGTTTGATCAGTGTTTTCAAATTAACTTCTGCAGGAGAGAGAAAAGAAAACTGCAGAGCTCTCCGTTTCTCCTCCTCAGTTTCCTTTTTCCCCCCGCAGAGGTTTATTTAAAAAGACTGCTTAAATAAAAATAAACTTTAAGAGAGTCTAAGGACAACGTAACTTTGAATATAAAATATTCTAATTCGCTATCAACTTGGAAAAGATATCACTATTTTATCGAATATTGCCATTACCAAGGGGGCGATAATACATATTATAGTAATACCATGCTACGTAATAATAATATAATATTACGTTGAGTTCTTGAGATTTTTTGTTTGTTTTCAGAAAACATTTTAATAAAAGCACTACTTGTCCTGAAATATATAAAAGGTGTTTCATATATCTTTTTTGCTTACTGCTACTTTGCGAACTTCCATTTTTAAATACCTTTACTCTACAACCATAATTTGCTGTTTATTCTCGATTTTTGTTTGATCTTCTTGGATTTGTGTTTTGTCAATTTCCGCCCGATTTGAAAGGGCCTTACAAGATGTAAACAATGTTAGATTAAATTAAGGTCCTCAGCACAGTTTTATTTTGCTCCAAGCTCTATCTTATCTTCATATTTTTCATAATCATTTGGTTTTATCAGAATATTGTTTCAGATTTCGTTACAATGTTAATTTTCTTCAGGTATATGAGTTATTTCCCGGATAAAAATAACTCAAAAGACAAGGTTTATTTTGAAAAATCAGCGAATTACTTCGATTCATCGAAAGCATATTCCAGAGCAGCTAGCCTGGTTCCGGATGCAAAAATAATTGTAATTGCAGCAGATCCGGCTTTGCGGGCTTATTCGTGGTACCAGGTAAGTTCTTTTTATTGTTTACGATGACTTACCCTGGGTAAATCAGACTTTACAGTAAAAAAAATGAAGAGCACATAACCTCGTTCCCATTCATTTTTTTACTGAAAAATCTGGTACCCAGGGTAACGATGAGTCAAATTCAATTGATATTAAGTCTATCATAAATATGGGTGAAATTCGTCTTAGATTCAAACTTTAAGCTTAACTTAGGTTCTATTAACTGATTGGAAAGTTTGTCAAAATGAGATAAACAAAGGATTACATCACAAATCTATTGTTCACTTGCCCGCGCACTTTACCAACTTCTTGATCAAAGAATCATTAAAATGAGTTGAGTCTGACTCAACTTGACACGTAGCTTCGAAAAAAAATTTTTTAATGGATTGTCATGGATTTAATTAAAATCCCCCGGGAAGGTCCTTACGACCCATTGCTAAACAATATAAAACTTAATATATTCAGGAGGTAAATGCGGAAAGGGCTATAGTACCCCCTTGCAAAATAAAACTTAAATATAAATTGTCTGTTAATTGGAAATAGATCCAGGGGGCGGGAAAGGGTAAATGCAATCACTCTACAAACATTTTTAACGAACCTGGATGACAAAATTTTAGATGAAACAAAATTTAGTATTCATTAAAATAAGTAATCATTAAAATAAGTAATCATTATAAAATCAGATTTCTATTTCTTTTTCTAGCATGTGCTTGCAAAAAAGAATAAGTATGCGATTGGTAATTCTTTCTATGAAGTTATACGAATTGAACCGAAGGACCCAAAATTGGCAATGTTCCATCGTCGATGTTTACTGCCAGGAAAATACGCCATGCACCTTGAGAAATGGTTGAGTGTTTACTCTCCGGATCAGGTACGATGCGGTGCTTCTCTCATTCTGGATTTAATTAATTAATTAATCAAACCGCATTTTAAATGTAGAGTGTTATTTGATAAAATGTTTTTCTTTTTGTTTATAACTATTTTTTCATTCAATCAAAATACAAAATTGAAAAGAAACAGCTATTCACTATATTATTGTATCAACCACAACGGAAAGGGACACATGGTCATCTGGTCGCCACTACAGTTTGTATCTTTGTACTTTTATGGATATTCCGGTGTGTTTGCGCACAATAACGAACAAATTCATCCCATTTTGTATCTTTCATCTTCAAGCGTCTATATGAGAAATTTGAATCCTACCTGAATAAGTCCCCACCTCTCGAGGAGTGGAATCTTATTTAACCGGGTTGGCTCGTCTGCCATTTAAAGACAAGGTCAAAAATAGAAATGCTTCTTTGAGAAGGTAGAATTTCACTTCCAATCTTAGCTTATAGCCATGAAGGTGGGATAATTATTCTCATGTAAACATGCTTTCAAGAAGATCTGATTCTCTTGCAAACATTTTATGTCTCTTGCAAACGACGTTTCATTTATTCTCATTGATTAAAGAGTGTGAGCCTTCAGTTTTATAGTTGACTTTCGAGTTGCCTTTTGTTTACAAATTTCAAAAGTATGTAAACTGGAAGGAATAGTTTGATTGTCTACAAATAGTATATTACCCGTATATGTTACAATATAGAATATTAATGGCATGAATGAAGGAAATTCAAAATTACTGAAAAATTAGAATAAAACCCTTAATATTCCTTGATTTTTATTGCGTTATTGGAATTGTGTGAATATATGCAAACGAAGAAATCTTGAAAGTTTTTAACTCTGGATTATTTGGTGAAGATTTTTTGTTAAAAGAGATTTTAATTTTCAGATACACATTGTGGATAGCGAAGTGCTGAGAAAAGATCCAGCAAAAGCATTGAGTGATGTTCAAACATTTCTTGGAATCAAATCATTTGACTTCAAATCTCATATTGCGTGAGTTATCACATTGTGTGAATCTTTTAAACCCTTAACTACTCATATCGATTCATTTTTATCATAAACTATTCATCTTCGGTTCATTCATCTTCGATTCATTCAAAAGGAACTTTTATCATAAGTCAGATGTTAGTTGGTTGTTGGTCAGCGATTAATCAGAGAATCACTTGTTGATCATTTAATCAATGATTGAACAGTGATTCGTGATCAATCAATCAATCAGAAGATTGCACTGAAGATTCATTTCAATTTCTTGTGTCTGATGAAACAAAGAATATTTCGCTATTTTTCATAGGCCCAAATAATTTTGATCTTTTGGCCTTTTCGAGGTTTCTTCAATTTATTAAATTCCTTTTTAGCCAGTTTCGTTTACCTCAGGTGTAGAAAAACAAAATTTAAAATGTATCATCAAGCACTGTTTTTTTCAATATTATTTTGCCAATATTATCATACAAATAATATTTTAATTCTGGAACAGACACGATGGTGAAATTTTAATAAAATTGCAATTAACAAAAACATTTTGATTAGTCACTTATTCTTTTACCGTTTTCTAAATTCAAGGTTTGACAAAGAAAAGGGTTTCTTCTGCCCGCTGAAACGCGGCGGAGGAAGACGCTGCCTGGGCGCAAGCAAAGGTCGCTCCTATCCAAAGATGGATTTAATGTCTGAACGATTTTTAAGATTTTATTACCGGATAGCGAATTTAAGATTTGCTCAGTTATTAAGAAAGATCAAGAAACCCCTTCCGAAATGGTTGAAAAGACAACTTGATGAAATCGAATAAAAACTGATAGAAGTCAGCTGAATTGTAAAGCAAAGCATTACTTGACGGAAAAATTGGAACGACAGCTAACTGAAAAAAATAACAAATTGAAACATTTTCATCTGCACTATGCAAAATGGAGTGTTGTTTGTTTAAACAAGAATTATCAGAGTATTACTCAATGAAATGGGCAAGTCAAACTATTGTTAGAAACCTACTTTAAAATAGACTGAATACAGAAATCTTGAAGAAATCGAGCCTTGTTTATCAAATCGTGTGTTGGATTATCAGTTTTAAGCAGGATTTTCAATATGGAACAACGAATAGCATCGATTGGATACTGGATTAACTTAGATTGGTACGATTGCATCAGAAATTCAGGAGGCATTTGTGAAAAACTGATCGATTCTGGCAAGAAGTAAAATTTAGATTTCTTTACGACGGTTCTTTTTAGCACAAAGACTACCATTTTTCTTTATCCTGTATCGAGAGGTCTTGAAAAAATAGTTGCCAAACATTAATGTTTCATTCATAATAGTAGAGAAGAAGAAAACGTATTTTTGGTAAGTTTTTATATGAAAGATAATAACCAAATTATATATACATATTAAGGTTAATATACCAATTTTTATCAAATATCATATTTTAGACAGATGTGGATATAGAGAAACCTGCGTTAACTGGTAGTGTGTATTTGGTGTTTTATTAGAATTATATTGCGTGAACTATATATAACAGATATTAGCAATTAAATTGAAATGACCATCATGGTATATACAGGCCATTCAAATTTAATTTTCTGACAAGGCCTCGGAAGTAAGGCGAAAGCTTCAACAATAATATGAAACTAACACATGAAAATTGTTAATAAAAAAAATAGCTGGAAACAAATTTAGATATTTTAATTAAAATGCAGGTTTTGTCTTAAGGACAGACATTTAAATTTTTAAATGTTTCCTTGGACTGTATTTTATTATGTAGTCTTAGAGTAAAAAACATCACAAATTTGTTTGATAAAACTTTGTGCGACGAAAAATCTTTCGCTTTAGGTTCTCTATGCAAAAAAGCTTTCAAAGTAAATCATAGCTAGTCATATTAACTTAAATATCATTATATTTCGACAAGACTTTTGGTCAAAATGACTTGAAAAGGGCCTTTTAGAAAGATCCCTGGTTATATTTTCATCACCACCTTGCTAACATAATTGAAGTCAATTTTTTATTGTTTTTTCTTGAATATTTTTTGTATTTGATATGTTTTTTTGTCACTGCTTTTTTGTATCTTTTACATTCTTGTGGTTTTTTTTTTACATTTTTCCTGCATATATATATATATATATTTGAAATTTCATTTTTATTTTTTAGATCTTGCGTATCGCTATTTATAATCCCTTTTTTCTGTTTGGATTCGAATGTAAATAGTTTGTTTATCTTCCCTTTGTTGAATTCAACAATTTAACCAATGGTACTACGAAATTATATTGTTTTTTAGTTACGTTATTTATCTTATACTGACTGGTTTGTAATCTGTATATCATAATATTGCCTCTCTTGTCTTACATCTAAGCTGACGCTCCAGAACTAACAGAAATATAGTCATCCATGCTCCATTTTTGAGCTGTCAAATTCCTGTGTCCCTTTTTTAGTTTTCTAACTCATTATTTGGCTTTGCTAGTGGCCCATCTTCGTAGCATCATGCTCTACTTTGCTTTTAGGCTCTCGCCAATCCTTTCCAGGCACAAACACAGAGAAATAAGACAAAAGTGAAATGTTATGTTGAAAACAACATGTTTTCATTTTGCCTTTGATTAAACAGGCAGGTATAAAAAATAACTTATCCAAAATTTAATTGTACATAGTTCTCAAACAAATTGAGAACACAAATATTTTGTGTATGAATGAACATTATTCATCATCAGTATAGTTGAATGAACATTAATCATCATCAGTATTCATCATTAGTGTATTAAGGTTTTACAATGTAATCGCTGTATTTTATGAAGGAAATTTTCAGACAAGCAGTTTTTTCAGGTTACGAACAATTTAAGATTCCACGATTGTTTTAGGGCGGTAAATAGTTACAGGGAAAATTTACCGAATCTAATTTGAGAAACTAAATTTACCAAATGAGAAACTAAATTTACCAAATGAGAAACTAAATACTAAAAAGACCCGCACAAATTAATTTCACTTTCTTCAAATATCAAACTTAGCTTTTCCTGTATCATGAAATTGATTCTCGTAAATAATAATTAGAACTGCTTAAAGCCATTCCAGCCATTTACAACCAAAAATGGTACACTACATCACTACATTTAAATTTATATTGTAATTATGTATCTTTATGCGTCTTAGTCTTCTGTCCGACACTAAAATATACCCAACTATAATCGCGAAAGAAAGTTTAAAAACTCGCTTGTAAAATTTCCTCGTTTTTAGCGTGATCATTTGACCTTTAATATCCTAATCATATTTGCGATATCAATATACCCAATGTTACAAAAACGCCTTGTCAGAACATGCTAAACTAAAAGTCAAGTTAGATTTCCGTTTTGCATGGTGCATTATCTTAGTAAACCCCCTGTCCGGGAGGACCCAATATAGCCTTTTGTGATCACCCCAATACAGCCTTTTGTGATCATCCCCCAATATAGCCTTTTGTGATCACCCCCCAATATAGCCTTTTGTGATCACCCCCAATATAGCCTTTTGTGATCACCCCCCAATATAGCCTTTTGTGATCACCTCCCAATATAGCCTTTTGTGGTTGGAATAGACCCGTGAAACTAGTGAAACAGACTCGCATACAAATATTCAGATCAAAGCAGACGAATCTCGCTCAAACCAGATTAAACCGGCTTAGGTAGTGATCCGATCACGTATGAGATTATTGAATCATGTGGACTGCTAACCTCGTGCCCAGGAATATTTCGATACGAGAACAAATCCCTGGTACCTGTTTGTTTCCTGCATTCTTTGAAAAAGATATGACGTCATTTTGATCAGTGGGTACTCATAATCCCAAGGCGAGAAAACTGGACTTGAAACGAGGCTAACGTTTTTGAACGGGAAATCCAGGTTTTGAGCATGTTTCTATTTGAGTCTCCTATAGCGGTCATGGTGAATGAACTGTTCTTGTTTTGGCCTAGCTATGAGATAATTTCGATCCAGGAGAATCGAATTCCAGGTGAATCGAAAAGATCGCCATTTTCGAATGTAATTTGAATATGCAGGTACTTACTGTAATCATAGTTAATTGTAGCTATATTCTCAAATGATTAAAATATGTTTGCAGCGAAATAACCAAGCTTAGTGGCTAGTGATTTTCATTAAAAATGATTTTGCCGATTAGAAGTAGATTCGGGTTTTGGTTAAAAAATAACTTGGAGTCGAATTTTATTAAATGTAAATGAAAATAAGCAATATTGACAAGCAAAATTATGTTAAATTTGTCGTTGCTTGCCTCTCGTGTGTTGATATCTGTATTTAGGGACCTGGCTCGTCAATTTTTTCGTTATGATATTAATGTGGACTAGGCTTGTGGCAAAAAGATTTAAAAATTGATTATATTTATGCCAACCCTCATACTCCAAACACAGCACTGCTTGTTGTCTGTGATTAAATTAACTTTGATTACTGCAAGATTGCCGAGTTTCTTATTTTGCGGACTAGACTGGCTGCAGTAGTCGCTTTCTTGCTTGAGTGAATTTCATTTAAATTTCATTTCAATTTTCGCCAAAGATCGACTTGTGGCTGGTAAATGTGCATATTCAAAAATTGCCCAAAGAAGATCTGCCGCGCTTTAGAAAAATGCATGCCAGCAAACGTTTCCATTGTTCACTGCAGCCTCGTTTTAAGAAAGAATTTTAGTTGACCAATCAAATCACTCTGATTTGAGTTCTTGCGATTTGATTGGTGCTCAAGTTAGTATGGAAAGAAAATAAGACAAACAAATACCACCCTTTTTGTACGGAAGATTTGCTTGGCGAAATGAAAAAAGGTCATATCGAGACAGCTCTGCAAACAATTTCTGAAACTTTTTGTCTGAAGTTGTTTGCCGGAAATTTTTCAGTCCAAAACATTTTTATATTAATGTGCTAATAGAACAATCCTGTCTCTATTAGGCATCCCTTAAATTTAATGAATCTCTGGAGTGCACCAGATCTTCCGGAACTTGAAAGACAGCCAGATTTGCTCCAAGTCTATTCATGGGTTTTAAAACACGATTAATGTTTTTCGTACAACGTAACGTGCTCTTTACTGTGTCCTATATTGTGAAACAGTTGCGCCTTCGCTGCGAGGCTTTTTAGGCGCCTACGGAGCGGCCTCTCTCGAGAGAGAGGCGCATAAAAAGCTTCGCAGCGAAGGTGCAACGGTTTCACAAGATATGATTTAATGATTTCGTTAAAGAAAAGAAAAGCCCCGCCGAGCAAACATACGCTGCGGAGGAGGAAATTCCTCCGCAGATACATTTTTTCTTTGATGAAATAGACTTGGGCAAAATTTAATCAGCAAGCATACATTATGCATAAGCGTAGTGTATCCGTTTCGGGTTAGCAAATGTAGATGCATAAAATCGTGTGCCTTAATTCGTATTTTTAAGCTTAATATCTGATTTCCTTTGAAAAATGATCGGATGAATAATTCTTATGAAAATGAAATGATAATAGTACAGCAAATATATTTGAATCCTTCAAAATTACAACCTAAAACAATTGTACATACTGTCACAAATATAATACAACAAATATAAAACAAAATGATGATTGTATGAAAAGTTATATTTGGACGAAACTAAAATAGTAAATTTACCAACCTAAAATTCTAAAATACAAAATGTTCAGCATTCTTTTACTTGTTGGTTTGAGAAATACTCAATTTATGCTCTATTATGTTGGTATGAGTTATGTCATTCACTACATCTCCAGAGCAACAGGCTTTGCTGACAAACAAGTTGTTTAATTTGTTATATTTGTTTAGCCTCGGACTGAGATAGGGTTTTTTGTTTGGGGTGTCCGTGGACAAAAATCCTCTATTCAGTGTAGAAGGTGGAATATTTATGCTATTTTATTAACTAACTATGACATTTTGGGAGGCGGGCGCAAGGCCCCCGCTATAACCCGGTCCTTGGTCAGCACAAGATCATAAAGACAACATACGCGAGCTGTCCCCAGATATATGACAAATAACAACTGTGCATTTTGTTCTTAAAACGTTTCTTGAAATGTGCCTTTTAAGAAAGAATATTATTTGCCATTAGCAATCTTGTGCGGACAGTACAGGGCCAGGCCTAAACATTCTTTCTGACGAAAAATACTAACGCCAAAAATGACAATAAAAGTTGACAATCAAAGGTCAAATACCAAATTTTTTGAACAATTTATAACAGGTCACAGGTCAGTTCAAAATTAATCTTTCCCTTGAAAATTATAATTTTCTTAGAGCATTTATCTTGAATGAACTCGAGTGAAAATTATTACTTCTTCGCCTCAATTATTAGAATTATCCCTGAAAGATTTCCGTTTGTTAATGATATCCATAATATACCTTAAAAACTGGAAGCAACACCACAAAATACTTCAATCCATAATTAATTAATTAAAACTAAATTTTACCCAAGCTAGAGCAATTATATCTATCTTCCTGAAGATGGATTGCTCAAAAGCATGACCAGCACGCTTTTATTTATTCCACGCGATGTACGCATGCCTGTCTTCAAGAAAATATAATGCCTATGATCTTCCAAAAAGTATACCACATGAGTAAAATCTCTATTTTCGCGCTCATATGTTTTGAAAATATCTACAAAAAGTTTCCTTTATGAAGAGCAAAACATTAATGAACACATCCCCACATATCACAGCAACATTACTTGGATGCTCTAATCCGTGCCGATATCATATCGCGGACCATGGATACCTAAAAATGAGGTATGAGGCCTTGGTAGAAATATGTTTTGAAATATAATTCCTTACCGATTTTAATCCTCGTGTCCATTATCTGAACTTTCAGCTCTTCGCTCTCTAACTGCAACATTTACCCCTTCAGATTTCATGAAATCAACTTCAGTATACGCACAGCCTCTTGATCGGGGCGAAGCTTTTTTAATGCCACTTGAACTGCCTCTTGTTGGCGAATTCAGGTCCGACATTTCGTTAGCTAATTCCGCATAATGTGAATCTGCCAAGCCATACTCAAGTCCTGACTCTGTTGGTCCATCGTCGCTTCCTTTGAACCCCAAAAGCTGCACATCAGCATATTCCAGACCACTTTCTTGGAATTTTTTTCCATAATGACGAGACGTAAACTCATCGGTTAAATTTTCGTAGCTTCGGGATTTTGCAGCAAGAGGTTTTAGGCCATGTGATTTAGAAACATTAACGTAAGACGGTTCAGACGCATCCGAATCTAAATCTGCAACAGGTGGGTCAGTCTTTAAAGACCTTGAAGGTGGTGAAAAATTTATTCCATCAAACAACGTTGCGTTTTCATCAGAAACGTTTCGTCCAATTCCAACATCTTGACTAATTTTCCGACGCTCGGGTTTCTTGGGCCTCGGTTTTGGAAGTGGCCGTTTTTTGGCATGTAATGGTGAGCTGTTTTCGCTGGAAGTCTGGCTTGCATCATCCGTGTCATATGAACCAATATTTGAGTAGATATTTGTATCATGGACCTTTGTTTTTGATGTTGGACTTTGTTGCATTTTTGGTCGAAATTTCACGTTTTCTTTTCCAGCTGCGTGAGACTGGGTACCATCAATTGCACAACCCTGCTCTTTTCGCAAATCGTTGCTTTGTTCACCAGTTATTCTCTCCCTTGTTGCTGCCACATTCATATACTCTGATTCGACATGCTCGCGTTTCACGTTCATACGATCTGGTTCGCCATGCCCCTGTTTCAAACATAGGCCTGCATCGTCATAAATGCTATGGTCCTCTCCAACATTTACATACGATACTTCTTCAAAAACATCTTCAGGCAACTCCTCGTCACTCACTTTTGAAGCCCCTTCCCCTATTACTTCTTTCTTTTGTTTCCTTGCTGTCAACTCATCACTTATTTTTTTATCTTTTGCCAAAGATATAAGAAGTTTCATAGCAGTTTCATCTGCTGACGACTTTTTGCTCCTGTGAAATCCCAGATTCATGTAAGGACGTCCTTCAATTTCCTCCAAAGAGGTTGTGATAACATTTTCACGTAAGAGAATATTTTCATAACCTTTTCCTGTTTTAGTGGGCGAAGATAATATTTTCTGGCTAACTTTTCGTTGGGGTAACTTTTCCTGAACGTCAAGCCTCGTTTCCCCAAAGTCATTCGGCCTACTTTCTTCTTCTTGCAGAGGTTCATAATCTGGAATCATTTTACCTTTACCCTTTTCTTTCTTCTCTCTCTTTAAACTTCTTATCTTTTTGATCGGCATATCGGGACTAACTTTATCTTTCAATACAACGTCAGTGTAAACAGTTTCGTACTTTTTTGTGATAATTTCTTCCCCACCTTGACTCGTTTTATTTTGCAACACGGACACGTATTCACTTCCTGGTGAATGGTCCTTTCTCACACTTTCTGATACAATGTTATAATCATTGATCGTATTTTCATCGACAGTTGAGTAAATATTGTCTCTCGTGTTATGTTCCTCCTTTAGCAAATGCCTGTTCGTTTCACGAAGATCGTCTTCTAGTATTTTCGTTGCCAAATTTAGATCCAAAGAAGTCGGTCTGACCCCATGATCGCCTCCCCGATGATCATCATTTTGACAATAACGATCTTCGAAATCACTTATATTAGCTTCATGTGTGCCTTGAGCTTTTCTTTGATCGATGACAGGGCATGTATCAACGTAGAAATGCGATGTTGATTCCGAGGATCTGCGAGGTAAAAAAGTAAAGTAATAATTTGTGAAAATTGGATTTGCTGCATCTATACATGTCATAGTTCTAGCATTGAACAATCAATTGTTCAATCAATCATTGTTTACAATCAATGCATTGTTATCATTACAAGTAGAGTTTGGAAATAACTATTTTCTGCCTCTGTGGAGAAAAGTATATGAAACACAACATGTTTCCTTGTAGCAAACAAGTAACAAAAATAAAAAAATATTGTTGAATTTATCGTTTTTTTTTTGTGTCGTTTCTGTTTTTTATTCATTTTATCTCGACTTCGTCGCAAGCATCCGTGAATCAAACAAACAGTCTGTAATAGTGACCTTTTCTGAAGGCACACTATGTTTCCTTGTGCCTCCGCAGATACCTCCTCCGCAGGGTATATTTTCCTCCGCAATGACGGAGCAAGTTTAGCCGCTTTGTGACTATTGAACCGAGTTAATTGACGCTAACCACTGGACGCCAACGAGCAAAGCGATTGGACTGATAATCATACAAGAAAAAGTTGGCCAATAAACATTCGCCTCGTTTCAGGGAAATGTCGAGTCAGCAAACATTCTCATTGTTCTCCATTGTTTACATAAACCTCGTTTCAATTTGGCTGGTGCGACTTACAATATTTTGCTTAAATACAGTAAAAACCTACCACCAAGAAACAAGTTTTTGAAAATCAGCATGTTTAGTATTTTAATATTTTGGCAATTTGGCAATAAAATCTACTAATCAACCTCTCCAATCATTCCTTTGTTTATTTCATTTTTCAGTTACATGGAGATATTTCAACCCCGGGGGGATAAAATCATACCCAGGGTTGAAATTTCATCCCACTTTGAGCCAACCGACGAGGTAAAATTTTCAACTTGTCAACCCCCATTGTTTTCAAAATATAAATGTCAATGTAATCGCAATCTTGTTTCAACCCCGGGGTCGAATTGTTCAAATTCGTGAATCCCCATTGTTTTCAAAATATTAAAACAATGTAACTACAATTAACTCGGTCAGCTGGGTTGAAAACTCTCATGTAATCAGGCTTTTTTGCATACCGACACGGAACATGGCGGAACATGGCGGGTTCTTTCTGCATGGAACACAGAACATGGTGGGTTCTTTCTGCATACCGACACGGAACATAAAAGGTGTTTAGACGGTGAAACTTTATTCTACATCGACTGGTGCTTTTCTCTCGTCAATAAGGTTATTCACAGTGGAATCAAACAATGTGAGTAATTTAAAACAAAGCAATAACCCAAAAGCTCCTTTCAGACTCTAGCCTCCTTTCAGACTCTAGAACACCAAAAAGGTGGCCCTACGGGGAGTGTTTAATGAGGTAAAAAAAACCTCATTGGGATTGTTCCAGTGAAAATAATCAAATATAACTCGATATATTTTCTGCATGTATCACAGATATGTATCACTTTTAAATATAGCTTATCGACAAAGTAATTTCCGAGTGAGCTAAAAAGGGTGATATAACGCCGGTTTTTAAAAAAGATGATCCTCTTGATAAAAAGAACTATCGGCCGACTACTATATTACCTCCAATATCGAAAATAATGTATGAACAAATGTTTCCATTCGTAGAACTCTTTCTTTTTCAATACACCTTTTCAACTAAGCGGCCTCGTATTGAAAATTTTCCAAATTTCTTTAAATTTCTTCAAATGACATTTTTGACCGCAGATTTGGATGTAGCTGT
>JAYJMH010003632.1:0-27683 GCA_036873815.1 Phacellophora camtschatica | reverse complement strand
AACTGATCTTCCTAGCTGACTGCAAACGTAAAAGTTGTTCGTTTTGTTTTTCACTTATTCTGGCAGAAATTTGTCAATGGAAGCCGCAGTTGAACTGTTCCTTGAAATTGTAAGAGAAGGCAATTCCCTGTGGTGCTGTTGTTCTTGAAAGTCTGTGCAATTCTGTCACAGGGAATCCATCTTCAAAACTTTTTCTGTGCGTTTTTCTTCATGTTCATATTGAATATTATAGAATGAATAGAATTAAAAAATAGATTGCTAAAAAGGTGAATTTAATTCAACAGATAATTCAACATTCGATTGAAGCAAACAGGTTTTGAGAAAACGACAGAAATTGACATTGTTATAGGTGGATATGATTCTGAGTTGAAACTGATTCTCGTCTTGAATCTGAATCTGCGCCTGTATGGAACGCGGTAAATGTAATGCGGTGGTGCGAGGCAAGTTGTTCGCAGCTTCTGCCTTCTGGCTAAGTTTTTTTCACTATCACTGGCAATTGAAATCGAGGGAAGTTTGTTTAACGCGTTTAAATATTGAGTCAGAATGCACGGACGTAACTAAATAAAGGATAGTTACTTCTGGTTATACTTGTCGTGCAGGAAGATCAGATGTTGTATTTGCGTAAGACTTTGAAATGAAGTCATGTTCGTTCATAATCATTTTAGGCCATAGCAATATCATATTTATTCATGTTTTCTATGTGTGTATGTATGTAGACTTTTCTATGCCGCGCGTTGCTTTTTGTGGCTGAGTTTCTTAGACACGCTGTTTTACAAAGGCCTTTTCTTTTTGCGTTCTTTAGTTATTTGGACCAATCAAAGGCTAGAGCAGCTCAACTTTTTAAGAACATGTTTTCTGATGAACGCCCGCAATGTTTTCGTCGTAAAAACAAAAATAATCAAAATTCAAAATAATAGAAGCATGTTGAAAAAGCCTCTTTTTCACTTTTTTTTCTTTGCCTCGTTTTCAATCCGTACTAGTTTGGAATCGATCCATCAGTCTGAAGGAGTTTACACGAGACTTTGTGGGATCGATTTGGGATCGATCCCAAACTGGATCGCTTTGGAAAGCGAACCCAAATTGACTCGGTTAGCGGATCGATCCTGAGCGAACCCGTGTAAACGCAAGGCCTATCCGTACCAATTTGGGATCAATCCAGTTTCTCTCGTGTAAACGGGGTCTAAGTATCATTTGGTTGCTGAATGATTAAATTAGATTGACATTTTTTATTTCATTCCAATAATTTTAATTGATTTTGTTGAAATGTTTTCCAAAAGAATTTAAAATAGATCACTTTTTTGTATTTCACTGCAATTGTGAGGCTTTTTTCATATTGAGGGACATTTCTCATTTACAAGTAAACAACTTTAGAACAGGTTCGTCAAGCCTTAAATGTACAAGAAGTTGACTAAGCTGTCCCTTGAGGACAACACGTGCTTCGGTATAAGTTATTCTTTTAGCAACAGTATTCGAGTGGTAATTCGACCGTTTTTCGGACAACTGGTTTTTTCACGGATTTGACTTGGTGTTAAAATATTATTAATTACGAAGATAATTTGTAAATTTTTAATGTTTGTTGACCTCTTCATATTGTATATTTTCTGCTTGTCCGTTCATGCAAGGGTGAATAAGTTAATGCATGTAATTTTCGAAACCATCACATGTGCAAATATTTTTATATTTTCATTGAGTGGTTGGAAATTTTATATTATGTCTTTGTTGTCGTTTGATAATAAAATCTTTTCTTTTTATTGTCTTTACAGCATTCGAGTGTATACAAACGTCTAATTGCTAGGAACTTTTTGACAGCTGCCTCTTTGCGAACAAATGAAAATTACTATACATTACTAAATCTTCTGAATGGAGTTTTTTCAATTGAAAAAGATCTTATCAATGTAAGGATGACATTAAATGATTATATATGTTTTGCATTAGGAGTGGCTGTAATTGTCAAATGTGCTTACATTTGCTAGAATCACGAAAAGAAATTTTTAAAGATGATCTCGTGCACTGTCACTTTTGTCTCAAAAGAAAATTATTTCATTCTTTTCTATTTTATGATTTAGATATCCCTTGCTTGAATCATACTATTAAAATGAAGAATTAGAATGGTAAAATGCAAAATCCGGAGTGATTTAGCATTTTAAGCATCTTAAAGTATTTTAAATATATATATATTGATTTGTCCGTGACAAAAGGGCTCAATACATCTAAGTAGAGTGTAGTATACATAGAATAAAATGAGATGTTGATGTTTTCTATGTATATATATATATATACTTGAGATACGGTGTTTAAAGTCAGATACTGAATCTTTTTGGTTGCTAGAGTAACAATATGTCGTACTACTTTGCTGAATATTTATAATATACTATTTTTAAATTAATATTTGTAAATTTCTTTAAAGGATATAAATGCTACAATGTCGAAAATCCTTCTGCGTCAAGTGTATCGAAAAATTTCCGTTTCTGAGTTGAATTCTACGAATAGCTTTGTGAGTTAATTTCTGAGTATCGTCCCCTATCAATTTGTTTATTTTTAAGCAACATCAACATATATAGCAGAATTAACATCAGAAGATATCGTATTTCGTTTACTGATTCGTTTTCATTTTGAAAAAAGTCAATCAATCAAAATTCGTTTACGTCATTGACAACATACAAAAGTGCTGATAAATTCATTTTGGAAATTTTATACGAAGCAACACACATTTAATTTATCTACGTACCATATGGCGCTAAAATATTGTTTTAATAAGAAATATTATCTTCGTATTTATTTATATTTTTCCTTGAAAGAGAATGTCTCCCACATGTTTCAATATTTCTGTTATCTTACTTTTTATAACTAGTGTTTCGTATGTGTATGCTTTTCTGAGCATATATTCACAGCACTAATGTTTCTTATTGCTATTTTTCTTTTACTATAAACAAGGAACAAATGTTAGGACCTTTGGCCAAGAAGCACGCTGTTATTTTTTCGAAGAACTACAGCGCTAAACATTGATTGTTTCCATTATTTTTTCAATTTGCTTTTGGGAAATCTGAAAAATAGATGCAGATTTTTCCTAGAATGCGTCATGCATCCACTGTTTTTTTAGAAGAATCCAATTGCGTAAAAAGGATTTATCTAAAGGATAGACTAAGTTACTTGGCATTAAAACATCCGTATGGGTCCGTATATCCAAATCTCTTTTACTTGTACCTCATACTCTTTAGTTATCTTTTATTCGAAAATCGGATACACAAATTTAGATATTCGTTGGATTACTGGTGAAGGAAAAGCCCCCTTTAAAGAAAAAAAATGTTTTGGCACTGCACAGAATGAAGCAGAAATGTTTTTTATGCTCGCAGGATAGTTACGTAATTAAACGTTACCAGAAAAAGACTGGAAAATCTAACTTCGAATCCATAGTGACGTTCCTAATATCTCAAATTAAAAGGCACCAAAAATGTTAAACATTGTAATTTTGAATAAGTGAACAATCAATGAGAAATGGCAAAAACATTTCGTAGCATTTTTGTTAAAAGTTTCATCGTTAGACTGAAAATATAGTTACAAGATGTAGCGCAATAATCAATTTAACATAAGAGTTAAAAATTACAATAGATTTTGAAATAAATTTCAGCTTATTGTTCAATGGCTGTAATACTGTAGTATATTTGACATTAAATAACTACTTTAATTTAAAGACATAAATATAATTGATATTCTACTGTTTCTCGTTGATATAGATCGATTGGAAAATCCTTTTACAAGGAATATTTCCGACTCAAACAATTACAGGAAAAACGATCGTGGGATTGGTTATTCCAGTATCATATTTAAAAAAGCTGCAAAATTACATGAAAGATGATTCAGTAAAGAGGTTAGGACATAAATCATTGTTTACATTTGTCATTCTGACACATTGCAGGCCAAACTGTTTGAGGGAGAAGTAGCTCTTGCTCCCCTCCAGCCTTTAACCGAAAGCTGAAAGAAACTTTTGAATGCCTTCCAAGAAACAACAAATTGCTCTCCTCAAGTTTTGATTTCTGATTATTTCCAGGGAATTCATGTGAAGATAACTACCCTAAACATTTTTTCTCGAAGATTAATAAAAAAAATTGCATTGCTACAATTTTGAAAAAATTTGTTACAAGAAAGTGCCTTTTTCAATGTTGAATAAATTAACAAAAGTGCCCTTTTTAAAAAATGCCCTTATTTAATCTTAAAAAGTTAAAAGAAGAGCTCATTAAAAGAATTCCGTCAAAAATTGCTCTCTGTGGTAAATGCGTAGAGAAAGTCTTTGGCAATTTTAGATGGAAGACGGAGAAGGCTTGAACAATTTTGTGCAGTACTTGGTAATGCTCAGAAATTTGATTTTCTAATTTTCTGAAATAGGTTGAAAAAATGTAGGAGAAGGGACAATTTATATTTATTTTGGAATAATCTCTTAATTTTTGTCAATTTTTGGCAAGTTTCACGATATTTTCCCATCCGTCTTAGATATATGTACGCCATGATAAATTTTACTTTCTGTTTATTCGATTTTTAACTGCTGAGACTACATACAGAAGTTTACTGCTACAGACAGTTGACTACTGCTTGAGATCGTTTATTTTCAAAAACCTAATGACATACTATAAAGCTAAAAGGCCGATTATAGCATTTTTCGATAGTCTAAGGGCGTGGTTAAAAAAGAAATTCCTGGGGAAGCCCCCACACCCCGTCAGTGGTTTTCCGACCCAGTTTTTAGGGCTGGTGATACAGCTAATTGGAGATGGCAGGCAGTATTACATTATGGTTACATCGAGAAAGAAACCTAACGAGGGGGATAGAAATTTGAGATAACGGCCAGTGGAGATAGCAGATGTAAATTATATATATATAATTTTATAGGTTTTTACCAATCTTTAACTGAAGAGCAATTTAAGGTTTTTAAACTATAATGAGAGTGTCATTTGAATATACATTTGATACATTTGGATAAGCTGCAATGTTTGATTTTACTGTGCGCTCATATAAAGATCTTCCCTACAAGCAGATATGAGGGAGCGGTGTTTATGGCGTGGTCATAAACGAACTGGGTGTGGTCAAAGTGCCCTTCAAATGTAGTGCCCCCCCCCTCCCGACTATTCAAATGCTTCCTACGTCTTTGTTGTCATATTTATTGTTGTTGTTTTATTCATCAAGTTATCAAACATCCATATTTTGGTATATTTGGCATACAGTTAGTTATATAGGTGTCGCATTCAAAACTGAGAAAATACTTAAATCATGAAAACTCCATGTGATAAGTGCTTCTAATTTATACAGTACTTTTTTTTTAGCAAACTGCCAAGTTATTTTGCCTGGACTCTGCTAAAGAAAATATCACCTGCTCTTCCTGATGATTATTTTGCTGCTTATTATTTCAACGATCAAGGGTATAGAATTGGAACGAAAGGAAAGGAAAGGTGGAGAGCTTGTTTATTCGAAACTGAAACAGGTCTTCCAATGTCTGTTGGGATGATGTTTACCAAAAGAACAATAACATCTAAAATAAAAGACACGGTATGAGTATGATTAATAAATTATTTTTATTTAACGACTTTTATTTAATTGTAGCATTATTTCTGCTACATGATTGTGAATTAAATCACGCTATCTTTTAGTCCTTCCATTTTGACAGCATTTATCTTATTCTTTAAGACGAAGGAGATGTTGGTGCAAATTGAGCATGCATTTCGTGATGGAAGTGCAAAACTTTCGTGGCTTGACGCTAATACATCATTTGCTGTTAGAGATAAGGTATTAAAAAAAAAATTAAAATGTTTGCATTGTATTTATTTCAAACATTGGTTAAGATTCTGAGATTCTTTATGTTAACGCATTGTTTATCTAGGTTTGTACGTATATACAAAAGGCTTTATTCATTTCTGACATTTCTTCCTCGTATACAAGGCTATTGTATGAGTTTGGAAATACAATTGACTCTGGTTGAATTCTCTCCGCTTACAGTCACAATCCGGCTATTGCCACATCACCACTGTTTCTCTAATTTAACTCTGGTTGAACCATTGTAAATGAACTCCGTTTACAGTCACTCTGCTTTTTTTCACACTCCGGTTATAATCATTCATTTTTCCTTCCCAAGGAACAAAATATGATTTATATAGTCACTTTTATGCGAAGTTATATTGACTCCTTATTAACCATTGGAATTGAGAGTTAATTAACCTTTTCAGCTACTCGATTTACAGTCGAACACTGCTTTTTTGAACACCAGTTATCTCGAGCACTGACTCTCGTTACTCAAATTATCTATCTTTCAGGTTTGACATAGCGAGTTTCAACTGTACTGTGAACCAAAAAAATTCCATTACATCTGGAGTTTGTGTAGCCGAGATTCGCTTTGCGAGGAGCTAACTGTACTTTTGTTCAATTTGAAGAATTTCGTCATGAGATAGATAAGAACCCCAAAAAGGTTTAACGACTTAGCCACCAAAGCCACCAAAGTCCAGTTGAGAATCATCTGAGCCACCTTATGTTCAGTAACCAATCCATAGCATGAGTGCTTTGAAAGCGTTCCTGCACCCATGCAAGGTTGCTACAAGGGATTCAGTATTATTAATAATGTCACATTCCGCTTACACTCGGACTTTCCTTCAATTTGGAAAGAAGCATAATTTGAAAGGAGCATAATGGGAAGCAGTGGTGAATCTATGCCAATTCAACATTTAATATAAACATCAGTAAGACTCGGATGAGGCTAGACATGTTACAGTCGTCCCTGTTATTGCACATCAAAACGAGACTACTGACTCGGAGGAGCGAACGGAGACATGTGTCTAGAAGAAGGCCAATGATCAAATTATCTTGTGCCTATAGAAAAGAATGACTGATTTCCACATATTTAACTTCCCCCCGTAACTGATCCTTTTGCTACAAAAGAAACTTGTAACTTAAATGACTCGAAACTTTTTGCAATTTTTTCTAAAATGCAAGCCTCATTTCTTTCTTACAATTTATAAAATTACTTAGATATTTCATTAAGAATGCGGTTTTGTTAAATAGATTTTTAGTACTCGGGCATGACTAAATAATTATTGTTTTACGTTAAAATAATTTATTTTGGACAAGGCTGTTGTCATTTTATACAAGAGTATTGTTTATATTTTGGTTACTTCAATCTTATATCTGCATATTTATGCTTGCTTAATGCTTGTTAGAATGTTTTTAACTGATGATTTGCCGAAAAGTTTGGATGAACAGTTATTTTTGGCTGGGATCCAATTGAACAGCAATTCTGTTGCATATCGATTAAATTTTACACTTACTTACTTTAGCAAATTTAAGTGCACCAATATCATTTATGCCTTATACCATATTTACTTTCAGATTAATAATGTTCTTGAAGAAATATCAAGCCCTGATATGTTTAAAACTGGATATCTCAACAATGTATACAAGGACGTAAGTTAACTAAGGCCCTTGTCAAACGGAGTATTTCACATGTGTCGAATGCGATTGAAAAACACTCGGAAATTTCTAATCTTAAGGGGGATCGAGTTCTAACTTTGTATTTAATGAGTCGTATTCATTTGGTATACATTTTTGGTGGGCAAAATACTGTTAAAGCGCATGCTCTTTATTTATGCAAAATGATTAGGAAAGATTTATCTTTACATTCGACATGTATTAAATACTTCATTTGATCTAAATTTGTATTTAATTGAAAGGTTATGAAAAATTTCTGTCTTGAAAGGTTATGGAAAAAGTCTGTCTGGTTCAACTTAGTCAAAGGACGCACTTTACTCGCGTCAAATGCAATGATTGTTACAAAAGCATCTTTGTCGAAAGCAAGCGACTGGAGGAAAACCTAATAAAATTATGGACTATTTTTTTTGTGAAAAGATAGAATTCCGGTTTCGCAAAGTACATTAAATATGGATATTACATAGCGAAAGTCGGTCAATGTTTCTTTTCGCGAGAACGAAGAACTTTGGTTTTTTTATGGTGCAAGAGCTTTCATGGCTTCGATCTTAAATAATTTATTTCCCACGAGAGATAATCAAACCCTGATCGGTGGTACCTCAGCCCCTATGATTTCCAAAACGTTCGGTGATTGCTTTGGGTATCGCAGTCGTATATATCGAGCGTGCGCAAAATAGGGTGCTTTGGCCTTGATCTTGTACAAGTAGCTGGCAACTTTTCACCGTAGCCTTCACATCTTATATGGAGCAATCATCATATCAACATAGAAACATCTGCACATGTAAATTGGTAAATTTACCAAAAATGTATTTCTGAAATCTATAACATTATGTTCGAGGAACTTTCTCCTTGCTGGCACCATAACTCTGCCATTTTGCTGTTGTACATCTTTTAAGTGAAACATTTCTTTGCAGGTTACCGTTGGATTGAAAGACTTTGGTTTATCATTTCTATCCAGTCGGAGAAATCTTGTTCAAATGAATCTGATGCAAATTGGAGAACGTCCATCCAGAAGAAGGTACTTATAGTACGTTCTTTTTATTAAAGTTAAGGGTTCAATATTCATGCAATTATAATAATTTAAACATTATTAAAAACTTCCTGGATTCCTGTACAATGATAAAATTCAAGGAAGCAAAAACGATACTAGTATTGGCATTGGCACGGACTTTTGTTCTAATCGTTGCTAACCATAACAAAGTTGGTACCTTAAGGGTGACCCAAAAAGGGTAATCATACACCAAAAAAGGATAATATATATACACCAAAATTCTAGTATATCCAATCAAGGTCATTTCTACGTTTACATTTACTGTACAGGAAAAGCTGAATTAAGTATAGCAATGCCAAATGTTTCATCAATATACATTAACCAACTTTATTTTGACGGCTTGAATGCGTCTTGATTGCTTGATATATGTTGTCACGATAAATAGATAGTTTGTGTTATTGGATGTTGCCATCACTTGATATCGTTAGAAAATTTATAAATATGATGCAGAAATTTCATTTTCTGCATTTCACGCCTTAAAATATATATTGTTATATTCTGCAATATAATTTTTTTAATTATAGCGAAGCCAATATACATAATTATTCGTCAAAGTTAACAAAATAACGGCATCTTCAAAAATTAAGTCTGGTAAAATCAATTTTTATGATTTTCAAACATGTGTTTTAGGGGTCACCTGGCATATATATATTTCTAGTTTTGTAATTGAATACTTTCAACAAACCTTAAAATATTTAATATGATAATATAATAAGATAATTGAACTAATATGTATTGAGATTGCAATGACGATGAAATTCCCAACAACAATAAAATGGATTAGAGCAATCAAAGGAAGCAGCTTTGCTAAAATTGCCCATTTACGCCCGCAAATGTAGTTTAACGACCAAGACAAACGAACGTCCTGATAATGCGACCCCCTCCAGTGTTCACCTGGTACCCCCGTGTCTACCTCGGTCCCAGTACCCCATTGCGGTCCTCGCCTTTTCCTCCTGTTTTTCGAAGCGGAGAAGTTTATCATTTTGTATGCGGTTTGTCTTTTGCGAGAAATTGCGCTTTTCCCTCCCTCCCATCGCTTTTCCCTCCCTCCATGTAGGCGGTAGGCCGCATAATTGCGGCTAATATGTTCCGTAGATACATTCACCGGTTAACGCTTATCAGTATTATCTAATCAAAGAAAAAGAAAAAGTAATATCGCTGGAGATAAAATATCGCTTGCTATAATGCAATTGAAATACTAACCAAATGAAATAGAAACACGAGTATACTGCAACTGTTGAAAACTGTCGTATCGGTTGTAGGCGTTATAGCTATGAGAAACTGTGATACGAAAATGGTCGAACTGTATGAACTCAAATATCTTTGGTTTATTGTTATGTTTGAAATTAGAGCAATCATAAGTAATTTAGAAAAACCTATAAGGTAAGACCCCATAAGCTGCAAAAGTTCGACATCTGCTTAATTTATGTTTTATTGCCTTGGGTTCACAGTAGCGTGTTCGGCCGGGGCATTAAAGAAAATAAATTTTTGCAAATAACTATAGCAGCTTTTGCAAATGAGCCAGGTTCGTAACTTTTGTGAAATTATATTTGACATTAAATCTTATTTCTTAAGAATGAACCTTTCTCCTGTGCTGGCCAAGCTATACAACGTGAATGCATTTTACGATCGATCAAGGAACAAGATCAGTAAGTATCGCTTGTCTCCAAAAACCTGTTGCACAGTTTAGCCAACCTTGCCATGAATCTGTTTGACATAATAATCCAAAATGTATTTTGTAATATTCTTTATAGGTCAAATTAAACTTCAATAAGCCTCCTTCAATTAATGGTGCATTGACATTTATGACCATTGCTTGCTCAAAATTAATATAAAATGATAAGATATAAACCAATGCCTTGGCTTTAACACGTTGAAAAGGGTTGCCTATAACAAATAAATGTGTTAATGTAAATTTTTATGGTGAGCATTTTCATTAGAAATCTGAGAAACGAAAATGCTGAAATGAACAATCCCAAAGAAGAATGATTTTAGACAGAATAATCTTTGGAACTTTCTCGTAATCTCGTAATTGAGGCGCAAATCCTTTTAACTGAATTCAAAAACCTCTTTCTTGAAATGCTGGCATTTTTATTTACCAAAAGACTCTATTTCTCTAATACACGTAACTACAAAATCATCTGCGCAGTCCCGGGTATTCAAGCCGAGCAATTCCTTGCAATCTTTGATGTAAGGATTGCCGTACTCGTTGATGACTTTGACAAGACGTCGCTTGGGCTGACGCGCCTTCCTCTCTGCGCCATTAATTTATGTCGTGATCCAATTCCGGAAAGAATAGCTCTTCAGATTCCCAGATTCTAGAAAGGTTCTAACGGCCTATTCTAACATTTGTTTTCTTCCTGTTGTTTGAAGCTGCACGAATTTTTTTTGGTAGTTGGGTAGTTGCTACGATACATTTTCTAAAAGAACCGGCTTGGACATCGGAAAGTGTCCGAAAATTCCCCTGTAAAATACTAAAGTATTACAGATCCAGACTAAACATTATTTTTGCCATGTTTGCCATATTTTTGGTTCCTAACCCAATTTGGCCCGGGAGGGTGCATTATGGCCCCCCTAACTAATACTCCTGAATAACATCTAACCAAATTGCAGTAACGTGTTGGAACTTCTTGACTTTTCCTAAAATTTAATTAGCTTCACAACAATAGCATAATTATTGTCTATTGTTCTTCCACATGACTCCCATATGTCCTTATTTGGTAAGTGGTCTAGAACAAAACAGTAGAAAGACCTCCAATTTAACTGATAATTAGCAAATCCTTTCACCTTGTTAAATTGCCTTGTTAAATTTTCCTGACGTACGCAACCTTTAACATCTATGACGTCATATACCTATATGACGTCAAATAATTAATAGATATCTGTATTAAATAGCACAATGTATCAATTTTGCACAATTATTAATTAATCTATCAGGGATTGAAAATTGGCAAATAAAAAAAATCAAATATTGACACTTGCAATTATCATAATTTAACTAATTACTTCTCAAAGAACACTAGTTAAGCCCTATTGTTTCTCTAAATCAAATTTTGGTTCTTTAATTAATTATTATGAAACTGAAACTGTTTTCCTTATAATTATGGAGAATTTGATTGGTTTTAGCAAGAAATATTGCCTTTTAGGGTGAATAGCTATTTTTGCACATTTTTCCACTGGTTGCCTAACAACGTTCAACATAATAAGATACTAATTAATGTTATTTAAAATCTATAATGTTGTTTATTATTTGTGGGAGGTTTCATAATCAGATTGTTATTGACGAAATAAGAAGGGGAGCCAAAACGGCCCCCCAGACAAAACTATCAAATTGTTTACCCTGGCCAAATAGGGTTAAGAATATTCTGAATCTCCATAGCAAAATGTATCTTGTCTGCAAAAAATTGACCTTTTGTCTAGTCGGTTCCCCTCTAACTAACTAATTGCCGTTAATTCACATCACTAGCATTCCTACAGATTTTATTGTTTTATTTCACAAATACATTTTTTGTTGTACTGATATAAACGTGACTGTCATTTTAGCCATTCTATCTGGAATCTTAAGACCACCATTTGAGTACAGTTCTGGTCCTAAGTAAGTTGTCATTATTTCTATTGGTACAACATTTGTATTGCTTTAAAATTTTTAAGATTATTTGTTGATATTGCTCTATAGCATTTGCAATGTGCATTTGTGTACTTGTGTATTTTTGTTTGACGTCATTGGTGATATAAAATATTCTTATTTAATGGTATTGTCTCAATTAGAAAGCAACTAAATGCGGACATCAAGATTACAGTCCATAGAAGAAGACAAGCAACCATTTTAATTTTTATAAATTTTGCAAAGCTAGCTAATAGTTTTTGGCCTACTGGGTTCTCCAAGAAAGTCTCACATCCATAATGTTGCCATCGAGATATTTACCGAGTTACACTGAATGAAAATATAATGAACTTGGGTACAATATTTGAGGATCCACAGGGCTCTCCCGGCAGATTTCATAAGTAGACCTACTTTTTTTTAGATTTTTTTGAATTTTTAGCAAACAAAACTTGTACTGGTGGATCATATGAAGTGTGTTATCAAAAATGATAATACTGTTGGCTGCTTATCATTTTGAAATGGACGAAATTTGTTTATTTCAGGTATATAAACTATGGAAAACTTGGTAGCATTCTTGGGCATGAACTTCTGCATGGATTTGATAGTAAAGGTAGAGACTCAGTTGAACTTTCTTCCATATTTACCAACTAAGTAGGTAAACATATGTCTAAAAGGCATGAAACTCTGGGGGTGCTCTTTTAATTTTTTGTTTTGCTTGGAAACTTTGAAGAATTATCAAAAGTAAATAGTTTGATTATGGATATAATCATCGGAAAAGTTACATTTAAAAAAAATTGACTTCATCGGTATTAGTATCAAAAATTAAGGCTTGTGTTTATGAATTTGGAGGTATTTTTTCAAGAAAGGAAACATTCTCATGGGTTGACGAATGTTTTTCTCGATATTATAAGAGCAAATTGATGGAATTCATTGAAAAAATTACTCTTTTAAGAAGTTAAAGGTAAACCTGCAAAAACGGAAAGAAGAGAAAAAACTTTTAATATATATATATTTAAGTGAATATTGGATGTCCATGGTTTAAAACTACTCTAATTAGTTTCTAATTCGCAATTAATATCTGGGAGGTTCGGTGATCGGTGTTATGACACGTTGGTTATTAAAATTGTTGTGACAATACACATTAGTAATGAAAACGAACAATATAAGAAACAAGTTTGTCGGGTCGGTATTTTATTGACTTGATTTCTTTTAAAACATGCATATATTAATTTTTATTGAAATATTGTTCGTTTTTAGGGTTGTATTTTGGTAAACTTGGGGAAATTGCACCTTGGTCGACGAATTTTTCAGAAAAGCAATTTTATTCGAAATCAAGATGCGTTGTCAACAAATACAATAAATATTTTTCGGGTTCAAAATATGTAAGTATTTTAAAATCGTTGCTCCAATATGTCATGAATTTGATAGCATATGCGTGATTTGGGAAAATATATTTTCAGCAATGAAAGTGCATGAGATGTTGTATATAAATGGCCTATCTAAATGTCTGGCCATGCATTCGTCAATTTTTTAGAAGTTCTAAATAATGCTTCCTTCTTTTAAACTTCCGTTTCAATAAATACTCTTCAAAAAATATTTTATTTTAATAACTCCCTCTTCACTCAAACGCCTCTCTAATTATTGCCCCCTCCAATGCAGAGATATTTCCTAGTCAATTTCCTTTTTTTATTCTCTGCCTCCCCCCGTAGAAGGGTCAGAGCTTCTAAGGAGCATCTATATTATTTATGTATTATTTGTCTGGTTTGAATACTCTTATTTGTAACATTTTGTGTTGATCAATGGAAGAAGAAAAATATGCGAGAAAGCAAATTTATTGCACTGTCCCTTGTGTGAAATATTTGGCGCTCTGTAGGTCGGGAATTTGATCTTCAAAGTCGAAATCGTCTGTCATTCGCAAACAGGAGCTTTTACAAAATGGTGTTAAGAAAGCCTTCGATTTGTTAGAAATACATTGATCCTAATTTCAAGCAAAAGGCAAGTTACACAACATTATAGCCTGTTTAACAATCAGCATGGACATTTTTACCATATTCAACAGAACAGAAAAATATCTAAATTATACTTGGAAAATGTAAATAAAATTGACCCCAAGCAAAATAAAATATATATTGTTACTTCTAAAGAATCACTTCTAAGAAACTGCGACAATTAATGACACAACATTATAGGCTTTGCTACATAATTAATACAAAATAATTATTCAAAATCTTATTTTCTGAATTGACAAAAAGCGCTGAGATCATGAAAAACCAATTACTTTACAGTCAAAATGTAAGAATAAAAGAAACATGGAGATAAGCTACATTAACCTATCCAATTTATAAAACAGAAGTAATCTCGAAGCATGTTTGTCATTAATCATTGACAGAAGTTGCGTACCTATTTCTACAAAACTTCGACTCAACAATCATTGTATTGCAATTGAATAGAAAAGTTATTTCAGAATTAGGCCATTTCAGAAACACAAAGGAATAAACAATTTTGCTAAAATTTCAAAAATGAAATTGAAGAAGAAAAACATTTTATTCTAGTGTGTAAGCCTTACAAGACACCCGGAGACATCTTCTTAAATTATATATCTAAAGGGCATCCAAGTATTGAATCAATTCCAGCTAATGATAAGAAATTAGCCGCCCTCCTACACTTTTCACAGAAGTTAAGAAGCGTTTTTCAGATGCTTATGAACCTTTTTGACTTTTCCTAAAAAATATCCAGGGATGTTGCAATGCATTTGTTTTCATGTTTACAGTTTTCATGGCAACCGGTTTTTGAGAGAGTACTTGTAAATATATGTGTTGCTTTGTAGTTTTCTTTAAAAGGTGCTCTCAGTTTGAAGCTTAATCAGCATATTAATGGAGCACAAGGGGCTCATTGTGACAGTATCAAAATTAAAGAGCTATTTTAGAATTTGATGACGTCATCATTACTACCATTTTCTGAAATGTAGAGCATTGTTATGAGTTTTTCTCAGGCTTTTACTGTAAAATTTAGCTTAATACATCATGGCAAATGAAAATTTATAAAAAAATTATTTCTAACGAGTTAATAACAAACTTTTACTGCGCATGCGCGAAAATTTTCCTGCAATTTTGTCAAAGCATATACAAATTTTACAAACTATGTATGTACATTGAAAACTAACTATTTTTATAAAGAAAATGACCTTAGTTTCCTTCTGGTTGCAATTAAAAACTTTATCCAAATCTTTGAGTTGTAAAACGTCCCTAAAAATTCGCTTTTAATACGTCATCATGACGTCAGTGCCTTAATTACCTTAAAAAGTTTTCTATTGTTTGCATTTGACATGTAGATCATGTTGTCTTGATTGCCAATCAGTAGCTATTACCAAATTCGATTTAGGAGGGGTTTAATTTCGCCTCCCCCCCAGTTTGAGGCTGCTCAAAAATGCCCTGTCCAGATAGGATTAAGATGTTTGCTTTGAAAGGTGTACCGTATACCGAATGATAAAAAAACTCTCTACGTTTGAAAAATCATACCGGCAAAGTACATGGTCAATCTCTATATTAAAAACTACTTCTCATACCTTCTTATCTGGAACTATTTATATATATATTAGAAAACGATATGAAATACATGTTTCTTATTTGGAGCTATATATTAGAAATTTTTATATAGAAATATTTTTTTATTAATGTTTTGAAAATATTGCAAATCCATCATTTCATAATTTTCGCTTTTTTCCAAAAAAAATCCTCCATGATGGCTGTAAGTGGCCTACAAAGCCATCCAAATATGGAAGTCCTGATAAAGTTTGCTGTTCGAATTTAGACTAATAATGTGAATTATGTGTTAAAATGAATACCATTAATCCACAGTTTAATAAATCTGAAAGAAGTTGGCGGAGATATTTCGTTTTATCCTATTTTGAAATGCCTAACGTAAGAAATGATCCGCGTGTTTGGATTTGTCTTGAAATGGCCTTACGCTGTCAGAAAGGCATCAACGTTGGTTGAGGTTTATTTGGAAATAAATGATGTTATCTCAACTAAATATATAATTCAACTTTACACAGGATAAAATTGACTTTACAAGCACCAAATTATTGATCTATCCTTCTTTCTTTGATCAGCCATTTCGTTCTGGAAGATCAGTTTTTACGACAAAATTAACATTGTTGAAATCGTAGTTTGTAATACTAGCGACAAATTTATCGAAAAATAGTTTGATTCATAACCTATACGAAAACGTTTTCAAAATAAAAATCCATCTAGAATTTTCGCCTTATGATGTATTCGAGAAAGAATGTCTTACGTTTTGCTACCTGGTAAGCAAATTAAATTCCGCAGTTTGCCTGTCTATCCTGGAAATTATGTTAGTTACTAAGCCGCAAAGAAGAAAAGAGGAAAATGCCATAAAATGTTTGTAAGAGTGCCTTCAAGGGGACACCATTCAACCTTCTACTGTGATTCTAAGCCTTCCAAGTAAAAAAAATGTTAGATTTCTTAACATTTTGATATGAATTTAAAAAATGTATGGAAATTCAATTCTGTGAATTATATGCTGCCATATAGATTCGATCAGACAGATGTGAACTGTGTAAAAGCATACAAATAGAAAACAAAGGCTATAACGTTTCATTTTCAATTTAGATTTTGCATCTGTTTCATCGATTTCATGGAAAGCTTTTTATTTATGTACGGTAATAGAATCACATCGAAAATGTTTTGTCTTCTAGATAGAAACGTATATAATTTAATTATTTTGAATATTTGTTTTATTTGCATTAAATTGTTTAATATTTTTACAGGTAGATGGAACTAAAACTCTTGCTGAAAACATAGCAGACAATGCTGAACTGAAATACTCTTACCAGGCATGCTCATTGTTTTTGTTTGTTCAATGCATCTGTTGTCTTACAGCAATGTTTAACTTTCAAATATTTCCTTTTACAATTTAAAGTGATAATAGTTAACTGCAATTTTATTAATAACTTACCATTACATATAAATAATTAAGAAATATAATTCATAATATTGATAAGTATTTATGAAATTGGTTATGATTTTTGTGGACAACTATTATAACTGTGGACATGAACTGCTTTAAATTAATCATAGGCGTACAAGAATTGGGCGAAGATTAATGCCAACGAAGAGAAACCTCCTAGTCTGAAGAGCCTCAGCTATGACCAACTATTTTTTTTGGGATACGCACAGGTAGGATGCATTGTATTTTCATATTTTGTTTGCTGTTACGTAAGTATGACTAAATTACTAAATATTTTGCATATTGAGATTTTGTTAAATCTCAGAAGAGGGGTGTTTTGTGTGACACTCTTCATCTTTAAAGCGTTTTTCAATGAAAAAGCCACTCGTAGGCAATAACGATATGTATGAATGCTATTATTTGAGTTATTTTTGGAATAATTAGATAATTCATGTAATTTCATGTCATCAATTAGACTTTTGTCGTTGTCTTGGTTGACTTATGCATGAATGGTTATAAATCAGGGTTATTGAATTACAGTTAGCTAGTATTTTTACCTGAATGTCGATAGGCATGACTGGCAATAAAAGAAAAGGGCAGATGAGTTCTTACCTGACCCCGCTGATAACTCAAAAAGGCTGATCCAGGAGGACTGCAACATGGGTCCCAAAATTTCAAGATAAAGTACTGGACACGATTGAATAGAGACTAACAGGATCGAAAAACTTAGAGCAGGCATAAGCTTGAAATTTGATGATATAAAGTCTTCTGTACTGGATCTGAAGAGAATGCAAGATCACGCTTCTGGCAGAATCAGTTAAGTGAAGTGGTTGACGAAACAACACGATAAGGACTTCAAAGAGCTCTTTAGACTTTTAGCTCTTTAGTGGTGGAATAATAATAGCGAATTCGTTCCACCATCAAAAATTAACTTGAATACTGGAAGGCATTGGGTCATGTTTAATAGACAGGGTATACTCATATCATTGAAACTTGTTAACACATGATGATAGCATGGTGCACTGGGATTGGCTGTCTTGTATATGATCATATGAAAAGTGTCCTCACAGTACGCCAACAGTGATCGTGTGTGTTTGTTTTCACTTCACATGAAAGGAAAATTTCACTCCTTGTGGACATTCATTTGTTCAACTACAATATTTTGGAAAGAAAAGAATAGAGAAAATATGAAATTCCTTAAAGGCTCAAGATACCTGATACCCATAATTATTCTTAAAATGATACCTTAAATCTAAGATAAGTTTTCCCTGGGGAATTTTAAATATTTTTCTTCAAATTTTCTTTTGGGAGTTCAGTTTGAAGGTAACTTCAGTTCTTATTGCTCCTGTAAGAAACCGTTCAAAGAAACTGTAATTCAAAAGATAACCAAGGGTCCCAACAGGGGAGTTTCTGGAGCAATGGAACAGATAATTATTACAGCTTGGAGCGCTGGAGACCACCAATTTCCTGTGGTGGAGCACTAGAGCCCGATGTTCTCAAGACTTGGAGCCCAGCACCTGGAAAATGTCTGTTTTCACAATGCATCTGGATAAAACAACGATTGTATGATAATCCAAATAAACCTTTGCAAAGTGCTTCTTAGAACGATCCTGATCTCAGTCATAACTGTGGAACACCCTCATTTATAGAGATTGGTAGGGCCTGAATATCTTCGAAGAAGGGTCTGTGTCATTTGACAGGGGTCCAAGCGAGAAGAGCGAGTTAAATTCAGGGGGAAACTCCTCGGAAACGTTTTGTGATTCCCTTCAGATTGGCCTACAATGATCCAAAATATGTTTTAAATCGCTGACTGCTTTCCAGGTAGGTGAAAGCATCTAAATGATAGAATATATAAAGATTTTTAGTGGAAGTTTAAAATTTAAGATTCCTTGAATGGCTGTCAAGACCTATTTTTGGTTTCTATGTTACTTACGTTACATTAATAACACAAAGAAATGACAGAAAACGGAGAGTTCTTTGGCAAAAGTTTAAGTTTAAATTTTAAGTTTTGAGACTGCTAGAGTGGCTGGCTCGTAGTCTATTTTTGTAAGATTTTTAGATTGTATGTCATTTCATTTATTTTTGAGTGAAAAGTTAAGGTGGAATTTCAAGAAATGAACATATTCTCAAGTAAAGAGAGACCCCCCGGGACTTTTAAACCCATTGCTTGAAGTCTCTGTATTCTCGTGGGGTTTTAAATTATTTGAGCTTATTCATAACTCAGGTGTTTTCTGGAAATTTTCTTTCTTTAATGGAAATGATTTCAGTTTCAATTTGTATCCTTTCTCTTGTTTTTGTAGTTTTTGTAGTTTATTTCACCAAAGTGAATTTCTTTTCTTCTCTTGATCTCTTGAACTCAATTTCAGAACTTAAAAAACATTTGTAATAACCGACTTTCTACATGGATTTATCTTCACAAAGAAGCTGTTAGCCATTTCTATAACTTATGTGAACATAAGTCTGGATCATTAATCTTCTTTCTCCTTCTTTTGGCCTTCTGTTTCCATCATCACAACGCTTCCTCAATGTCCATTTCTTGTTTCACACCGTAGAGTTTTATTTGAAAATACTGATTAAAAATATTATTAAACAGAAATTGTCTTTGGTTAAATCTAAACGTCACATGATCTCAGTTATTTCTTTTTTGGTCGACGTCAGTTCTCTCTGCGTTTGAGTTTTCGTATCACCCTCTTCTAAATCCAGTAACATTTTTCTGATTAACCCATCTCTACCACTCACCTTTCCTGGTAAGAACAGCACTCTCAATGTTTCCCTATCAACTACGAATTTTAGAGTAACTCTAGCATTTTTCCAAATATCTGGGAAGATTCCATCTACTAGAAATGAATTAAAAATCCTTTTTAGAGGCTTGGATACCAGATCCCATTATAGATAGTCGTGGGCACATTATCTGGGCCAATTACCTATCCATTTTCACCTCTGATTGCAGCAGGAATAGGTAATCAAACAGACCGATCTGGCTTACCTTTGTTGCTTATATTTCCCAAACTTTTCTGGCGAACATTTTGGCCGTCCCGCAGTCCTCCATTCTCTCATTTAAACTGCTGCCTTAAAAAACAATCTGGTTTTGGTTAGCTTCAGAATGAAAGGCGATTCTTCAAATTCAATTGCACAACGAGGCCTGCTCCCTGTTGTAGTAGCTTTTTTGTGATATATAGTAGTTGAAACGAATAGCTGGAACCGTTTTAACAATTCCCGAAATGACGAAGAGAAGTTCTGGAAAAAATCAAGGGTCGGCATGGCATAGGTGGATCCATTTTTCATTTAAGAAATTAGATGACCGACCAACAATGCGAAAAGACTGTGTAATTCCAATCGGTAAGTCGAGATTATTTGCAATAACATTGACACCAGCAGGATAATGTAATCGCACTTGAAATACCTTTCCACTTTATTGTGTCAGAGACCAGGAGGAAAATATGATCACAAACATTTTAGATGTAGTTTATAATCTACCCTAAATACAACAAGACCATAACAGGAAAATGATACGATCAGCGCGGGAAAGCGCGGGAAACGATACGATCAGCTTCGATTTCTGTAAAATGGTCTGTTGGCCTCATTCCCAAGACCTAACAAACGTACTCATTGGCATTTGCTGCATTACTCGCAATGCCATTCTATAAAGTATTGACTATGGTGTTGCCACAAAGACAAAGCATTTTCGGTTTTGAAAATTATAGGCTGATACCTCTTAAAATTTGAGATATCTGATACCTCTATTTTTTCATTAGAGATACCTGATACCCACTAAATTTATCATGAAATACCTGATACCTGAAACTCCTATGGGGGCCTTATTAATGTTTCCTATCCTCGAACTATTTTTATTAACAAAGGATCTGGTTTAAAAAATATATTTACGACAATGAAAATTTATTGAATTCATAAAATGCTTCGAAGATCTGAATAACGTAACTAATGCCTGAACATTATGAACCCATTCTTTACCTTAATTGACCATGTCACTCTTGTGTTTTGCACTGCTTAAAAAACTAGATGCATTCAGAGAAATTATGTGCAATTTTGATAGCGATGAAACTAAAAACCAAAATTCAAAATTCTCCTTGTAGCATTTCTAATCAAAATCCTTGCTACTTTCCCATCCAGTACTGTTGATAGTGAAACACTGATTTGGATTTACCTTCATCTCTAACAGTCCCTTTTTTTGAGATGAGATCAAATCTGACAATAAATACCTTGATAGTACAATTTGCCTAACCAGCCCAACAAAACTTTTTCCAATTAAAAACTTACTTTCCAACTAAGAAATAAATATAGCTCAGAACCAAACCTTGCTTTAATACCAAAAATAAAAAATGCGAAATAAAAAAGATGAATCTGACATTAATTAACATCATTTGCTTAAAGTCTAGAGCAAAATGTTGCTTCGAAAAAATGAAGAAGTCACTATAGTTATCTGCTAGATACCATGCTCTTTTGTTTAAAAACAAATACTTTGTTTCGTCTTTAAGTACTTGAATATATAACCTGAAGGAAAAATTTGCGCTTACACCAAAAAAAACACGCAAACAGATCACTTTCCTATGAAAAAATTATGTGGGGCCTGGGACGTTTTTTTGGTCGTTTCTGTTTTTTATTCTATTGTCTATTTCGTCACAAGCATCTTGCATAAATCCTGGGTCAACATGTGACATAAAATATACGATATTACAATATCTCGAATACTACATCTACTATCCAATATAAGTAAGTCTTGTTCTTCGTCTCACGACATTCTCATTCAGATGGAAGCGCATCTGAGAGGTCAAATTTTAGAATGCATAAGCCCTCAAAAAAGCAGTTAATCATTTATGATTAAGTTAAGAATTCAAACAATGATTACAGGATCCCATAGTTTATCCGAGAATGACTGAAAATCTCATGTTTTAGTGTAATATTTCTTTATAACAATTTCCAACCATAATGAATTAAGGTTGATGTTCGGTGGCATTATTTCTTTCTTCTTTTTTCGACTTAACAGGAGTTGCATAAACAATTGGAAAGTAACTTTATATTCTTCGTTCAAGCAAAATGCTTACCTTTCAGTCTTTTGTGCAGTATGTGTGTTGTGTATGCTAAATTAGATATTATAGACTCCATAGCAAATTCTAACATTGTCATAGAGAATGATCAAAAATTAATCTTGAATCTTTTTCTCGCCAGATTTTGGACGATTTTGCCCAGAGATTTGTTTTCAAAACCTTATAATAACAAGGGCTCTAATTTTGATTTCAGATGTGGTGTCGGGCTGCAAGTAATAATGCGAAAGATTACATTGCGATTTTCGACACCCATAGTCCAAATCGATATCGGTAAGTACATATTAATCTGGGTATAGTATTTCCAATGTTAGTATTTCATTTTATTTTTTGCTTTGTTTAGAATACAGCCTAGGTGTGATGGCATTGTGATTGAAAAGCACTGGTGCAATACCAATGTCAGTAGTTGTACCTTTTGGAACATTTGACATTTCTTATCATGAAAACTACAGCTGTCTTGTTATGTCTTGATAAAAAACTCATTCGATGTTGAAAGATGAATCAATTAACGTACCGAATGATGCAAGAATTGAACAAATTATACCCAAATTTGAAAATAATCCCCAAAAATACATAAAAGTTAATTTTCATACAATCAAATTGACACAAAGTATTCTTATTGCTATTTATCAAATAATTCAAACAAATCTAAAACGCTAGATCACAAGGCCACAGGCGTGCTTTATAACTACAAGAAATTCTATGTCCCATATCAGTATTTTTTTTACTTAATTAAATGAAGTTAGATACGATACTCCTTAATTGGGACGCATGTTTCCTCTCAGCTTCCCCAAAAAAGCTTCTGGAGGCAAATTTCAGCTTAATAGGTATTTCATATGACACCGTCAGTGAGTCAATATTAATTAACTTAAATTTATTTAGTAAAAAAAAGAAAAAAAGTAATAAATAAAAAGAATAACCTTGTTCAAAATAAACAAAATTGGCTGTTGTCAAAATGAACAATTAAGAATTGTTTTTTTGCTGTCGCCTTCTACAGGATTTTGCATACAGGAGAGATAGGGGAAGGCTTTTTTATGAAAAATATATGTTCTACTTAAAGCGAAGAGGAGTCTTCAAATTTGTTGGTTATATTCTGTCAACGAATATGCTAATTAACTATCTTTTTACTATATTTTTACTATCTTTTCTTTGTTATTTCTATTACTTACTCACAAAGACACAGCAAAATCAAGATATTTTTATTTTGTCATTTGCAGAGTCATTGGAAGTGTATCAAATTTCCAGCCCTTTGCAAGTGCATACAATTGCCCACTTGGAAGTAAAATGAATCCAGTGAACAAATGCCCGTTTTGGTAAAATTTATCCACTTTTAGTGAATTTTGACAGTGCGTTGCTGAGATCTGATCATATCTTATTGGCTTGACAGAAAGGCAGAAATAAATTATTACTTTTGTATATATTGTTTTTTCATTACATTGATGCCATGCTAAATATTTTATATGCACACTTTACTAGCACTTTTCTAGGGTAATTCAATCGACAGTGTAACAGGTAAAATTTCACCTGATAAATTCACGGATTTTTCAAAAACCATATCCACAAATTTTCTAATAAATAGGAAATACTCAACGTAACAATTAATTAATTTAGAAAATGTTTATCTATTAATGGGCAATAATTTTGACATAAATCCAAAAATATATTAAGTATTTTTCGAATATGATTTTTCGAATATGATATACGAATATTCTCAAAAACTATATTCTAAAAATTGTATTTTGTTTCCTTTAGAGCCCCCCTATCTATCGTCAATTAAGTAAAAGATAGAAAGTTGGACGCTGCAGTAAAATAATTTTCAGGTAAAAGTATAATTAGCAAAAACAATAGGGACTAATTAGCAGGCACATGTTCACAAAAACGGAAAATGATATACCTCTACGTATATTGAATTCATTCACTTGTTGAGTGAGTGATCGTACTTAACCTGCCGACCTGCAAATATATCGAGACGACTCGTTTCGAGCAGGGAACACGGGTGAACATGTCGCGTTCGGGCATGGGACCGATGGCTTAACATCTTCTCCGAAGGACGAGGAATGAAACGAGCTGGTCAATTGCCCCGAAAAATGCCCATCCAATTGATTAGACCGGCTAGAGCACGTTCAACTTCGGTTATCTGACTGGAACCGTTAAGCGCGCGCAGACACGTGCTTATTTTATATTTGCCAATTTTAACTTTATATTATGGCTGTCCTTTATGTCTTAATGAAGAAACTATAAATTTTGTCACTCGTTGCATGAAATATGATGTAGTCAAAAGGTACGTTATTTTTTGTTGGCGTAAGCAAACAATATCTATTGTACAAATAAAGATAGAGAATCAAAAGCTAAGTTCAACCATGCAAATATCAAATTTGTCTGCAAAATATAAACCAATTTAGAGCCGTTCAACGAAATAATTTCTTTTGTCACGTGACAGTGAAATTCCAAAAAGGCTTCCAAAAAGGGCATTATTTTGTCACGTGACAGTGAAATGTTGGGAAAAAAATTACCGTACTTTTGCGAACAATTATATTTTAGGAAAAATTAAAAGGTTTCTTGTCCTTGGAAATTAGGAAATAAGTACAATTCAAAAAACCAACAGGGAACTCTAGAAGCCCCCTCCCCCCCCCGGTGTAAAATAGGGTTAATCTGTTATTCCTTGCTGACCTCAGATGTTCTATGTACGCTCTTTAATTTTTTTGCAAATCTCAGCTTTTAAATCCATATAGTCCATTTTGCGAACCAAAAGCTTGCCATTGTGAAAGAAAAATACAAAAATATTTATGTGTTTAGACTATGTTTTAAGGGCAAAGTACGAGATATATTAATTATTTTTAAGAATCAAAATCTTTTTAAGCTGAAAAGCAACTATATTTTATAGGATTTATAGAAAAGTTTTTAAACTGTGTTTTAAGGGCAAAGTACGAAATATATTAATAATTTTTAGCAATGAAAATCTTGTTGTGCTGAAAAGTGTTTCAATTCATTAATCACATTTAAATGCACTCAGACATAATACATGCATGTAGTTTTTATCCGTTTTTATCTATGGTGGGCCGGAGTTTTAACCTTTAAGCGTATTTTCTAACCATGTTGCATTATAACTTTTGTAATTCGTGTTTACAACGACACATGTGGAATATTATGTAAACTGGAATGAGAATGAATTTGTATAATATATTTTAGAATTCTATTCTTCTAAGATGCTTTTAGACTCTCTTATTTTTGTTGTTGTTTCCTTCAAAGATACGACTACAAATCAAACAGCAAGAGTATACTTTGTAGCCAAAACCGCTTTTGCTTTTCGTTATTTGAGATTTTTCATCGGAAAAGTTCAAGAACTGTTTTTCTCATTGACGATACATGGTGTTTTTCGTCAAAAAGATAAAAATTGCATCCTTATTGTCAATCCTGTTCTGCGGGTTTGTGAAAAAAATTTTTTTTTGGAAACTGTAAAATTATTGAATTTGCGAAGGAACCTTTCTTCTTCAGTTTACTATCTCCGAATGCAATGTTCTTATACCTCATTTACATGATAATTTTTTGTTTGAGTTTTCATCTTTCATATTTTTTATCGTATAAAAATCCAGAATTTTAGAAAATTTGCTTTCTTACTGTCAGTTAACTTTTGTTTTAAATAAATTTAAGCTTAGAAGAAGAACAATGAAAAAAACTGCAAACAAAAAACTTTTCGGACATGCGTCATTTATCATTTTACAACACAATTGAAATTATTCAAGAACAATGAAGGAGAAGGGGGGAAAGAAGAAGAAGAAGAAAATGAAGAAGAATAAGAAAATGAAAGAAATTTAAAATTTAAATGATAAAAATAAAAAATAAAATGGAGAAGAAAAAAGAAGTAGATGAGCTTTAAAATTAATTCATTTAGTTTTATGTCTTGGTATTGAAAATAGTATGTATTTTTAATTGTATTTTTCGCATGACATTTGCTAAAAATATTTTGCGAAACGTTATATTCCTTTGTGTGTAGTATTTAGGTAAATAGAGACTTCAAATCAAGATAAACTTTATTGAATTACTAAACGATGTCATCTGGATAATAATTTTAGGATCGCTTTTTGTTTTCCAACGCGCATTATGTCCAATGTCCAGATAAAAGATCGCTTGCAACCTCTTTCATAAGTTCACGGTAATAGATTTTAGTTCTTTAACTGCAATGTCAGGTACTATGGAGAAAAAGCTCGGCTTTTGGTAACCCCTCCAGAAGAATTAGAGTAAACAAGTCAGGTCTCAAGTTACCGGGGAATCCAAGTACCATCTTTGACCATTTTGAAGAAGCTGGAAGTCATGCATCGTTTGAAGATTTCTCGATTCTCAATTGGACTAATAGCAGGTCTGGTGTTTAAATTTATGAAATTGCATTGATATCATCCATTCCTCAACTTACAGTTTGATGAAATAGTCTTTTTTCATTTCGTGTTTTAAATGGACTAGTCTTTTTGGTATGATTTCAACAAGGAATATAGTGGTAATTGCGGATTGAATTATCAATTCCTAAGTTCACAGTTTGAACCTTTTCTGCTTTCTTTATTTAGCACTTCAGAAAAACACATGTATTTTTATGGACGCTTGAATATTTTCTGCCTTAGAATACAACCAAACATTGCTGATATGTAATTTTGAGAATTTAATGATGAAGCATTGCATGCCTGAAAACGTTAACTAATTAAAACCAATTTTTTTTTCATCTCTCGTTTGAAATGGAGTAGCCTTTTTGGTTCAATTTCAACATTACTGGGCAATTGCGGATTAAATTTGATAAATCATGAAACATTCAAACAAAACGATAATGATAATTTCTGCGAGAAGGAAGAATAAATGGTGCTCATTGTGATTCCATTGATTTTCTGCTAGTAAATTAATACTAATAAATTAAATTAATAATAAAACAGGATCGCAAAACATCAGTGTTAAAATAAATTGCAAAATTACATAACATAGAAGAATCTTATAGGTTTAATGTAAATAATAAAAATAATCACTGTAAGCATCGAAGTTACATACAGCTATAGACTGAGTTCTAACAGGATACGAGCATAATCATTAGTAACAAGTAATTAGGGAAAATACATACAGGGTGTTCTAAAAAAAATTGCTAAGGATATAATTGAGTCTGATGATAAAAATATTACTTAAAATGCTACAAAATATTTTTACCTCATCAAAAATACATTGTTTTACATTTTTTGTGAATTGTTACTTGAGATATTAATTTTCGAAGTTGAAATTTTGAGTCACCACTAAACCAGAGTAAAAACATTTCGTAGCATTTTAGATAATATTTTCAAGTTTAGACTCACTCAAATCCGTAGCAATGTTCTGGGAAACCGGGTACATGGGACAGAACTAACGATAATTGGACAACAAGATGTGCTATGAGGGTAATACACCGGTCTTACATGTAGATTATTACTCAAGACGTTATTTGTTGTAAGAGCCAGCACAGCCGAAAAATCTTTTGATTGGCTGAAGCGCCGCCATTATGAATCAGCCAAAACATAGGAAACGCTGTTGC
>JAYJMH010003621.1:0-27687 GCA_036873815.1 Phacellophora camtschatica | reverse complement strand
TGTTTTTGTTTATCGGTTGTTATAAAGTCTGCATCATCAGCGTATATGGCTTCTTGTGGCAAAGTTAACGTTTCGTCAACGTTGAAAAAGGATCTTACTTTGCTTAATGCATGTTCAAAATAAATGTTAAATAATGTACCACTCAGTGCATCTCCTTGGGGCGAACCAATGTTGCTTTCAAAAGGTTCCGTGTTGACGTTATTTAATTTGATTTTGAGAGTAGTGTTAGACAACAGTAGTCGAATTATTCTGATTTCATCATTATTCAGAAAAGAAGATAGGATTTCTAGCAACTTTTCTCTTTTTATGGTGTCGAAAGCACTACTCATGTCAATCCCTGTTATGTAGATTTTTTCTTGATACACTTGAACTCTGGCTATGAGCCATCTGTGTGCCCAAACTATATCGGAGGTACTACGATATTGTCTATATGCGCTTTGTGATTCAGATAGATAATCTTCTACTTTTGGTTTTGTTCTTTCTAATACAATGTTTGACAACATTTTTCTAATTATCGGTAGCAATATGACTGGTCTCAAATTCTTAACTGGACCTTTGACTTTTCCTGGTTTTGGTAGAGAAACTAAAATTCCAACTCCTGTCTCGATATCATTGTGTTTTTCGAAAGCTTCATTCATGATGGTTGGAAGAATATTGTGAAGTGCATCAGGACCATATTTTATTAACTCTGCTGATATATTGTCGTATCCGGCTGATCGATTATTGTTTAACTTTTTGACACTTTTCATCACTTCATCTTTCGTGATTGGAGAATCGAGTTTTCGTGGATTTCCTTCAAATGATTCTAATTTTTCGGCACTGTCATCTTTAAACTGACTTTGGAAATGGCTATTTATAATTTTGTAAATTTGCTCTGGATTGACTACATTTCGTCCATTTTCGTCATGTATGTAAGGATTTTCGAATTTTTTCCTTGATAACATATTTACAGCTTTGAACATTTTTGCAGAATCTTTGATCTTATCAATTTCTTTTACCCTCTCGTTTAGACTTGCTTCCTTCAATTCTAATATCTTCTTTTTAATTTGATGTAATATCCTATTTCTTTCAGTTTTCATCACTCTTGCTTTTTCTATATCTTTGCAGTTGTTAATTTTTATTCTTAGATCTTTTTGTTGTCTCGATAGATTTTCAACTTCTTCATTTTCTGGCCTATTGTTGTTGTGCATTTTGCTGAAACCAACGGTTGATTCGGCTGCTTCAGAGATCATTGATTGAATTGTCTTCCATTCGATTGTTTCATTTCCAAGCTGATTTATTTTTGCTTCTAGTACTGTTTGGTATTCTTTTTGTTTTTGCATGTCATTAATGATCATTGAACAATTATATTTTTTGTTATTGTTTGAGGCTTTTTGTCTGTACAATTTGTAGAATTCGATTTCTATTTTGCAGATTACAAGCCTGTGATCGCTAGCTATTAAAGTGTTTGAAAAAGACCTTGCATCGATTAAACAATGTTTTTTGTTCATAGGACAGATGATATAGTCAATTTGATTGAAAATGTTTATATTAGTGCCGTTCCTTTCACGAGTATTCTGCCAGGTTGTTATGTGGCGTGCTGGATGTTTGAAACTACTGTTGCATATGAATAGTTGATGAGTTGTACAGAAATCGACCAGACTTTGCCCAGAGTCATTTCGAAAACCACGAGAATATTTGCCAATACACGGTTCTTCAATTGTGGACTTGCCTATTTTTGCGTTAAAATCGCCGCATAAAAGTAGTAAAGACGTATTTTTGTTTTTCACGTCAGTAATAATATTCCCAATCTGTGAGTACATTTCATACAATTCCTTTGGGTCATTTTTCACTTTTGCTGTTGTTGGTGCATATGTATTTATGATCGTGAGCAGTTGCTTTTGTTGCACTGTCTTTGTAATTCGAAGATTTATATTCAATGGATTGTTTTTAACTTTGTATTTTTCATGTTCTTTCAATTTTAGCTGAATGACACAAACTCTGTCTGACACTTTCCAGTACTTTACAATTCTGTCTTTCCACTTCGGTGATATCAAGAAACCATTTCCATAATGACGACAGTTTGATTGTAAATTTATCAAGCGATAATCTTTTATGTTGAAATCTCTGTTGTCTGAGATCTTTGTTTCTTGAAGACAACAAATATCAATTTCGTACTTTTCCATATCATGCACCAATTGTTGTTGTTTGAATTCATCTGTAAGTCCCCTGACATTAAAAGTCCCTGTCTTGAAAATGTTTTTCCTTGTCATTGTTTAAGTTTGTTGACTGAATTTCTCGCCTATTTAGGCCCATCCATGAATTCTTATGACAAAACCGTTGCAAATAATTTGCACCGAAACATCTCTCTTTGCGCTAGCTGAGTTGAAGTTTCGACTTATACTTGTCGCTCCATACTTCATTGGCTGTTTTGTTGTTGTTGGAACAGTTTATTATGTTACTTTAGACAAGATTAGCGAGACTAATTGATATGAATTATAAAATATGTATTATAAGTGATATGAATTATAAAATATGACAGGGTCCTTCGATAAATAGACTATTGTTTTCTACTCGACTGGGAAACTGATTGGATAATCAATTTATTGGAATAAACAAAACAGACAATTATTGGATCAAATTGAAATGTCTTAAATTAATGTAGAAAAACTTTGGAAAACTCATCTGATTTTTTAAAAATCTGTCAGTCACTTCACGAGGATGACATCCAAATGTTAATCGACCTTTGAACCTTGACCTCATCAATCTCGTAATCAACATTTTCTTTGCGAAAACGAGATGCTAGGGGGAACACACAAGAAAACGATTTTTTGAAAGTTTGAACATGTGAGGAGAAGTGCTGGCTGAAAGTATTCTGAAAGTTTGAATTTAGTAAACTAAAAAGACAACTGTGGATTTTTTACTTGGCCGTTACAATGCTTACTTGTGCTGCATGGGTGAAGAGAGGGATTGCAAAAGAATCTCCTGACAAAGTAAAATGAAATTTAAAATAAAACTATAATTTTTTGCTTGTAAAAATTTTTTATATCTAGACTATCTTGTTTTTTATTCATCTTATTTACTTATTGTGGATCAAAAATGGATTAATCTTAGAATACCCTGCATCACAAAGACCTGAAATTAAAGCCCTAAAGACGCTGAAAATAAACCACAGGTTGGCGAAACTTTGTTGATTAAAACTGCAATGCAAATAAGAACTTAGGTCACTTTTGCCTTGCATGCCAAAATTAAGTTTTTAGTATGTAATTTTACACCACTATGAATTTATTGATATTTAAATAAAGCACATAATATATGCCATGCTCTCACAAAAATCTTGAAGATGTGCTCACCAAAGTGTGTACATTTTAAGTGTGCACATCAAAGATATTTGGCATGCAATACAAAGTTTCCAACCTGAAAAATAAAGCTAGGACTTTATGGATGTCAATTTTTTTATTAATGGTCACATGAGAAAATAATGATGTAATTACTGCTTGCAAATCCTACTTTTGAGCTCATTTCTCACTTTGTAATAGTTTGTAATCCTGGCCAAAAAGCATGATTGCTGTGGCTTATTGGAGCATACTTTTATTTTGCATAATGATTCTGAAACTTTACAAAATGAAATTATGGGAATAAACAAAATACAAAATGATTATTTACAGTAGAACTGCATTGAAGCATGCAACAAAAGCAGGTTGCTCACAAAAGTGCTACATTTTGCTGAGATCAAGCTACTTCTAGAATATCCACTATTGTGCTGCACAACACATAGATTTAAAACTTTAAATTACTTTATTTATGTATTTCTTTAAAAAAATGTGGTTTGAATTATATTTTTATTAGAACAAGATTGGTAACATAATATAATTTACTTGAAGAACGCATGCCAAATATAATTTGTTTGAGAAAATACCCCGTTTTTGTTTGCTTCCATGGTTTGCTTTCCTGGCTATTCTATTTCTATTCTATTATTTGTTGTTCTAATTTTTCAAATGATTTTGGGACCATGGTAACCAGCGGATAGATGGATATGTTTTGATGTGGGGTATTCTAAAGTTACGCTTCAAAAAACAAACTGCTGATGTTAAATGTAACATAATAAAACCATAAAAGGCAAAATAATTTTTTATAATTTAGTAAAAAATATATGAGCAAATTTAGCTAGGCCAATATAATAAGAAGGTCGGTGACACAAATATATTTTGTTAGTGTAAAAACTGTGCCAAAAATTCCCAGTCAGTCTGCCAGCAGTTGGCAAAAATAAAAAATCCAGACATTTTTTGAATTAAAAAATATGGAAATTAAAGTTCAAAGACCCCTAAAATAAATAAACAATTCAATGACATTGTGAATACAATATTATGCTCTACATTATGTTCAATGGAAATCATGCTCATATGCACTGGATTTTTGTCATGATTGAAAAATTTGAGTTTTAAAGAAAATCTGTGTGAGCTAAAAAAAATTAAATTGTCATGTTTTTAGTGATATGTGCATTTTCATACTTTTTATTTGTTCTAGGTCGAGTTGACAAAAGAAGAGATAGAACAATTGATCAATGAAACAAAGCAAAGAGTCAGGTATCACACTTGGCAGCATTCAAAATGTTTTTTGGAATTTACTAAGATACTGTATTTTGCATAGCAGTCTGGCACAAGGTCTTGATAGAGTAAACAGTTCCTTGAGTAAACAGCTTATTCAACACTAACACATATGTGTTATATACTTGATTAAGTAATTGTTCTCTGATCAAGGACAGATTTTGACAAATCAGCAGTGCAACAAAACCTTTGAAATCAATGTGTCAATGGGAAAAATCTACATTGCATTGGACACAGGCTGTCTATGAATTTTGAAAATTGAAAATCAAAGTCTTAACATCTTGACCACATCTTGACAACTTGGAATTCCCAGATATGCCCCTAGTGGTTGAATAAAATTTACTCAATCAAGGAACTGTTACCTTATTAGGAAACTATTACTTGATCTAGACCTTGTGCTGGACTGGTTACAACTTGAAAATGTATGGAGGGAATTGAAAACTAAATTAAGGAAATTGTGTTCTGTGCGCAGGCTATATTTTACAGTTTCGCCTCAATTGTAGACAACACTCTCAATTTCATATTATTTCATTAAAATAAGAAGGATAAATGATGGTCCATTTTAAAGCCAAGTATGTATGTATTTAAAAGTTCTTATCAAACATGTCAAAGCTGTTGCTATAAAATAGTTGATGGTATCTTTAAAATAGTTGATGATGGCTTTTATTGTGTTTTTTAACTTGAACTATGTATGGCTTGTTGACAAGATGTTGTTTTTATTATATATTTTATTTATCTATATACTTCTTGTTTTATATACTTTATATATGTACTTGTTGTTTTAATATTATGTAGCATCTTTCAGTTAAGGGTTAATTTATTTCATCAGGGAAGATGAAAGCAAGATAGAAAGTCTTGATGGTGAAGAAGCAGAAAAAAAGAAAAAAGTCATAAAAGATGAAGAAGAAAATGACAAACTGACTGAATATGATTTGGATAATTATGATGACGATGATGGTGAGTCTTTTTTAGTTCTGACACTTCATTAGTTGAGTAAAGTGGCAACATTTTATCAAGTGCCACTGAAATTGAATTTTAAAAATGATTATATTTGTTGAATGGGAAAGTGATGAGTGTTCCATAAAACCTGTTCTCTGTTTGTTTGGAAATTTCAAAAAAGCTAATTTGCAGATTCTAACTTAGATTTTGGTAAACAAATTTCTAAAATCCATCAAAAGCTCACTGAGTTATAAGCCTCAACATGTGAATTTGCTTAAAACCCATTAATTGTCAAGAGAACATTCTAGTGGATGATAAGCAAATACCTCTAAACTCATTTCATGATCTCTAAAGTTGCTTTCCAATTTCAACATAAACCAGCACAAATTTAACTTATATGATAAAAAATTGTTTTAGTTTAGTCAATTAAATGATCTAAGAGGGGAAGCTTTCTTCTCAGCTGAAAGCATTTTTTTATGTGTCACAGTTTTTATGTTTTCAATGCTTTTCTCATGATAAATTTATTTAGATGGTGGAGAATTAATGTCAGGTGCAGGAATGGCTGGTTTAACATATTTTGCATCCAATGATGACGATCCATATATTACAATAAAAAATATTGTAAGTACTATATTCAGCATTAATAATATTTTAAGTTTGATGTTTATTGCAACAACATGTAACATTTCTTGTTATGTGTTTCCTAGAGTATGTTTCAGTACAGAATTTTTCCTGAAATTATCGGAATATCAAGGGTCATGAAGCAATGATTTTTAGAATAAAAACCGATTCATTTGGAGCATCAACCTCCTTCTTGTTCCTCCTAAGAAAAGGTCCCATTGCGTCTCTCAATATTGAAGGTGTTCAACTTTTAAGAAAACATTTCTTAATAGGATGAGGAAGACAGGGATGACTTCATGATAAAGTCAAATGACAATCTCATAGTTGTTGGCAAGATGGAAGAAGAGTTTTGCAATTTGGAAGTACATGGTAGGTAGTTTTTTTTACATTTTACTTTCAATTTAAATGTGTTTTAAGTTTTTTTGTTTTGTATTGGTTAAACTGAGAAAATAACAGTGAGCTTTTTTACGTATTACATTTTGTCTTTTTCTTTAGTATTTAACGAAGAAGAAGGAAGTCTTTATATCCATCATGATATCCTGCTTGAGTCAGTTCCTCTTGCTGTTGAGTGGATGAGTTTTGATCCAACTTCTGATAATCAAACAGGTATATTTTGTTAAATTTTTTAAATTATATAGTTTTGCATTATAACATAAAATATATGCAAAAATTATTCAAAATTTGACAGTGTTTTTGGGGAAAAATCTGGCAACGGGGATTTAGGACTAAGAAGTGCAGCAAACTATCCATAAACAGACTGTTTATGTATATGTGCTTTCAGAAAATTTCACACTATTGCAGACTGCTCGTTCGATCCACGGATGCTTGCGACGAAGTAGAGATAAAATAGAAAAAACAGAAACAACGCAAAAAGGATGAATTCAACGATATTTTTGTTGCTAATATTTTGCCCTAGCATACAGGGCTTCTTCAGAGCTAAATAAACAGATTTATAAAATAGCAAAATATACAAAAATTTGAATATTAGGTGAAGAGATATAATTGATTGATGTAAATAGTGGCAAGGCTTGTTTATATATAGCTGACTGCGAATTAATGCTCCAAGTGAACTATTTCTCGGAATTTATTCCCCATAGAGCGTTTCAAGGAATTTGTTCACAGTGTTTAAATTGCACAAATCTCATTATTTTTATTTATATATATTTTTGAAGCTCTTGCTTTTGATAACAGCCTCTACTTTACGTCAGGTAATTTCCTTGCTGTTGGAACCATGGATCCTCATATTGAGATATGGGATCTGGATGTTGTCGATGCTATGGAGTCAGTTTTTATGTTGGGAAAAAAGCCAAGGAAGAAAAAGAAAAAGAAACCAGTTGTAACTACGCCAAGTGACGGACACAAAGATGCTGTTTTAGGCCTTTCGTGGAATCGCAATGCTCGGTAATCACAATGTTTCTTCTTCTGTTACTGTTTAGTTACTCGAGAAGAGCAGGAGAATTTGGTTTTTGATCAAGCTATTTTCTATTGATCTATTGTTTCGCGTGTATTGTTCTATTATTTGTGTGTTCTTGTTTATTGTCAGCGTTTCATTGTTGCATTGTTTTGTTACGTTTGTTTTTCACTTGTTAATGAACATACCGTCAGACGACCTGCAGAAGGGAAGATTTTTCTATTATTTTTGTGTTCTAGTTTATTGTCATTGTTCTATTGTTTTGTTTCGTTTGTATTTCACTTGTTAATGAACATACCGTCAGACGAACTGCAAAAGGGAAGATTTAGTAAATCAAAAGATTAAGGTCTTGCACATAGCAGTTGGATTTACGATTAGAAGTAATATTATTTCACACTTGTGAGTGTACTCAATCAAATCAAAATAGATAAAGAGAGCAAAATTTGGTGGTTTTGTTTTTCGCGATTTGCTTGGCTGCGTCAAAAGGAGTGAAATCTATTTGTTGGAGTAATAAATTGCACTGTTGTGTTCATCGGTCTTGAATCGTTTGTATCACAAATCTTGGTAATGATGTGGACGACTTTTAAGTAAAGGGCGTGCTCTTAAAAGCTATAAAGCCAAATTTTCTTGGTAGCTTTCATTTCTCGGAATTAATTTTCCTTAAAGTAAATTTTGCTGAAAACGATAGGTTTTGAAGCTCTCTAAAACCTTTTGCTCTAAAAGCAGACTGTTTCAGAGAGTTTAAAGTTGCCAGGGTACTTTAAACTTTTGGATTCGGTTTCTTGGAAAACTGCCGTTTTCAGGATTTGGAAGGCTTGCAAGATCTAAATGAACACGCCCTAACTTGAATTTTTCGTGTTAACTTTTTTTTAAATTTCATTCTAAAGAAGTGAATAAAAATGTAAGTAGATTTAGTTGAAAAGGGCTATCAAACCATAAATTTTCCTGGGACCCGTCATTTCTATCGACGGCCCAGTATTCGATAGCCGTGTATTGTTTTTTCATCTTAGTCTTTCATTAATTTCATCACCTAACTATTTTTAAAGCAATGTGCTTGCAAGTGGGTCTGCTGATCATACCGTTGCATTATGGGATATGGAAGAATGCAAATGTGTCCATTCGCTATCTCATCATAAAGACAAGGTGAGAATGTCATATTTTGTCAAAAAATCTGTCTTAATAGTTTTGTTAAATTTTGAATATGTTCTTCGATGACAATATTTGATTTTTAGTAAGCTTGATGTTACGGTGCTTATTTTTATTTAAATTTTTGCTGTTTTTATCTAAAACAACATGTGATTTTAAAACATCAGAAATTAATAAATAAATAAACTTTTGTAAATAAATTTAAAAACATATGCTTGTCAATCCACCTTTTTGAGCTAAGGTTGATATTACTAAATTGTCATTTCCAACATATCATTATTTTCTAATCAGTGCTAGTTTTATTACGTGTAGACCATATCCAAAAATGTATGCTTTGTTGTAACCTGTTTGTCATCAATCTCATTGCTTATATTAATATTGCTGTATTAACTTGTTCTGTTTGAAACGGCCCATGCTAGTTAAGCTTTTTGCACCTATTGCACAGTGGGCACCAATTACACAGTGGGTACCTATTGCGCAGTGGTTGCCTATTACACAGTGGGCGCCTATTACACAGTGGGTACCTATTGCACAGTAAGATTTTGCTAGTTAAGCTTTTGCTTTCCCTTGGTAGTATAGGATTTATATTGTATTTTAATGTATCATTTAGAATAGATTTTGAATAGAATTTGTCAAAATATCGAGATGTTGCATTTCTTATTCTTGAGTAAAGATTCTGCATACGAAGTTTAGTTTGAGAAACATTTTTCGCATTTCTACATACTTTTTTGTCAAAGTTGCAGCAATACAAAATTTGATCAGGGATTTGACCGTAAAAATATTGTTAGATCAATATTTTGACCTAACATCATTTTCCTAGTCAAAGCTCTTACAAATTTTAAATCTTTGTATTGCTATAACTTTGACAAAAGAGTATGTAGAAATATGAAAATTGGTTCTTGGAATAAATTTTATACGCAGAATCTTTACTCCAGAATCAAAACTGAAATATCTCAAAATTTTGACAAATTGCCATAATTGCAGCTAGAAGCTAGAAAAGGTGGATTACGTTATTAAATTTTGGTTCATCAACGTGCGTCTTAAAATAGCTTTTTTATTTTAGGTACAATGTCTCCAATGGCATCCATACGAATCGCAGTCCTTGCTCACAGGGTCTTATGATAAGTACGTTCATTAAAATTAAGGCTTGTTTTATGAAGAAAATGCCTCCACTTTCTAGGCTATGATCTGAGATGTGAGACGAATTTCAGCCTGCGTTTATATGAGTGATAATCTCACCTGCAAAATCTGAAATCTGAAAGATTAGGGAGGTTAGATTCAGAACGATTTAAGTGCGAGTACGATGTTGGAAAATTCACCCCAAAAGGAGATTTAGCAAATGAAATAGCTATTCAAAATACGACGAAAAATAGTCAGTTTCACGTTCACAACGTTCTAATGTCCCCTGTAAACAGAATTTTTCACAAGTTTTAAAATCGATTTCAAATTGAATTGTTTTCCATGTCGTACAGCAAGGCAGGTTTGATAAATTTCAAAGTGATTAGCAATTCAAGACAAAGCAAATTCTCTAAAGCAAAAAATATCAAAACATGGCTTTGTTTGTTTTGATTTTCTGATGGAGAGAATTTTCTTTGTCTTTGATGCCTAATCGCCTTGAAAATGGCGTGTCAATTTCCCTATTGTTACACAATATGCCCTTGATATGTCGTACTTGTACGTGAACTCGTTTTGGATCTAAACCCCCCCAAAATTACAAAAATTAATTAGAAGAATCAGAAGAATAAACACATGTGTACTGCTATACTGCTTACGTTTTAATTCTACTTATCATCATTCATCCTACTGTTTTTTTTTTGAGAACATTTGATCTCACTTTGAGTGAGATTCCACTTCTCGTATAGGAGGATCTTACCTAATTGGGTTAGTTTGTTAGCCCGTTTGCCACATAAACGTTTTATCCTATTTTGGCTACAAGTGTCTGTAAACTCGTTGTATTTGTATGTGTTATTTGTGCAACCGTTGTGTTTTTGTCATTCAGCTGTAGTAAGGCCCCGCATTTTAGAAACAAGTTTTTCAGATTGAGCCCTATAGCTTCAGTATAGTTTCTTCTCCTATTGTTATTCTGAGGAAAGGAACCTAAAAGTTCCTTGAAAATGTTTTTTAGCTTAGGGGCCTTACCGTATTGGTTGTAAAATATTAGATAAATATCACGATTGGCAAAGCTGTTTGCCCAAGTTTCAAAGAACTTTGTCAAGGAGCCTTTCAGTCATTTAGGTTTCGCTCATTGTTATTGGTATGTCAATCTTCTTTTATTCATCATCTGATCGAGCTTGCTCGGATATTCTTGACTCGTACACGCCACCCTGGTACACACCTTGACTCGTGCACGCACACCATCCTGCATCAGGTTCGGGAAGTCAGTTGAGAGGCACCCAGCATCTGCACATATTGATCGATATCCGTTGTGGCTGGAATCCCGACTCGTGTACGGCCTTGTCGAGTTGTCCAAAGCAGAATATCTTTCATTGATCTGTTTGTTTATTTTTTTAGGTCAGTGCATGTTATAGATTGTCGAAGTCCAGAGGTAACACAGTGTTTTCGTCATCATTTGATCAGTGACCGTTTCAATCTTTTCACCCAAGAGTATCAGGAGTAAATTTTGTAAGACGAAAGATTATAGTTTCAAACATTACAATGCCATTTGCTATTTGGAAGAAAAGATTTCACACTCTTGTGTGCACTCAATCAAATCAAAATAAACAAAGAGAGCAAAACTGTATGATTTCGTTTGTTGGGATTTGCTTGCTGGGTTGACGTTGTTGAAATTTATTCTTTACAGTTGCAAATTGCATTATATATTTCAATTTGATTGAATGCACTCAGAGTGTGAAATTTATACTTTCAAATCTCAAATTGCATTGTCATGTTATAACCGCAATCTTTCGTTTTACAAACTTTCCTATGTTCTGAGTGAGTTATTGTATTTAACGTGCCGGCCTGCAAAAGTCTCGAGATGACTTGTTTCCAGCAGGGAACACGGGTGAACATGCCGCTCATGGCATGGGACCGCTGGCTTAACGCCCCTTCCGAAGGGCGAGGAAACGAGCTGGTCAGTTGCCCGGAAGGTTGACCATCCAAGTGTTGACCCGCCTAGAGCATGCTTAACTTCAGTGATCTGACGGAAACTGTTCAGCATGCTCAGCCACTCGCTTCTAGCTGTGCAATGCGGTGTTTAACTGACCGTTCTTTATTGCACAGTTAGCTCAACTAGATTGTAAATAAGCCAATCAGTCTGTTTATATCTGCGAAATCTGTTCACATTTGTACCATAGGCCACCCTAAGCTTTTCCCCGTTTTTCGCAGGCTTGCTCAAAATATTGGAATCTAGATGGTGAGATTGAAAACGTTTTGTGGAATTGTTTTTCTCCTTTTAATTTTATGGTGAGTAAATCTGTTGATAATTTAATACGAAATGTCACATTTGATTAATTTTATGCATGATTTATGGCATAGATAGGTATAATTTGTTACAATTTAAAATGAAATATTTTTGTTTCATAATGATTGTATTGTTTAAAGATACCAAATGTTTTGAAGAAATATTCTCAGACATGCAAATATAGTTTTGGGCGAAAACAATTTTTTCGTTGCATTATTATTCAGTTATATTACAGTAAAAACATTATTTAGAAATAAATTATATAATTTACATTATATAATTTGGAAACTTACATAAAAGGACTTAAAATTGCTCCAAACTGGAAGAATTTATACCATTTGTTGAAACAATCTAGCTGTCAATCAAGTTCTCGCCTACCGTAGCAACTGTTGCTCGGGGGCTCCTCCTCAAGAATTCTACTGCCTGCATGATCTATTTTTGAATATTTTGTCTCCGTTATATTTGTATGTTGTAGTATATTATTTGTACTATAGCATTAATAATCCTTTCGCGCCCGGATTTATTTATGCTAAACAGGCAAATTCTATGAAAGTTATATTTTGCATGGGGGTAGCATATCCAAACCAAATTTATTTATATGATGAACTAACGTTGAAATCTCTGAAATCAATATAAAGTTTTGGCCACATTTACCTCCTGAAAATAGGACGTTTTACATTGTTTGTCTATGGGCCGTGTGGCTTTTTCCGGTGGTGAAAGGGTTAAGTTGTGTTAAATTTATGAGCTCTAGGGTGGTGGCTTATTCGAGGGGGTGGCTTATTTGAGAGGGGCTAATTCGAGGGTTTTCGGTATTCAATAAAGATATTTTTAACCTTTGTTTTGCAGGCCGGCACTGATCAGGGAACTGTCTTCTACTATGACGTCAGAAGTGATACTCCTGTTTTTCAAATCAGTGCTCATAACGATTCAGTAACTGGTAAGATCATGATATTTATTGCATGATTTTCACAATATTCTATCGGTGGTCCAAAAAATGTCCTCACGTTTGCAAGGCTGCTATGGAGGCGCTTTTGGGTTTTGATAATTTTGCCATTGCTGGACGTTGATGTAAGATGCTTCAACTTAAAGTTTGATACCTTGTTTGCTAAAATCTACTGAATAAAATTGCTGAACGAAAGCCAAACGTGAATGGCTTTTTCCAAAGCCATAATGTATTGTTTTCAGCAGAGTGGTTTTGTTGAGTATACTCAAGGGAACCATTCTGCTGAAAATACTACATTTGGCTTGGAAAAGACCATTAAAATTGGTTTTCCTTTAGTAAAGCCACAACTCAGTGATTATTGGATAGAGTTTGGCAAACTATCAGTTGAATACTCTCGTATTAAATTGTTCTATGAAATGTTTTATTACATTCATAGGGATGTCGTTGAGTTCCCAAATACCTGGTTGCCTGGTAACTGCTTCTTCAGACAAAACAGTAAAAGTATGGGACTTTAAAGAAGGGAAACCTGCATTTGTAATGTCCAAAGAAATGAAAATGGTGAGAATTTGTACACGTATTAAACCTATGACAATCTCTTTTAAGTATCTAATATATTTTGTAATGTCCAAAGAAATGAAAATGGTGAGAATTTTTACACGTATTAAACCTATGACAATCTCTTTTAAGTATCTAATATCTTTTGTAATGTCTAAAGAAATGAAAATGGTGAGAATTTGTATCATTGATGCATTCAACCTATGACAGTCTTTTTTAAGTACGTTAAACACCCGCATATAAGAAACTTGATTTTTCAGTTTAGGCTAAGCAGCTTCTTATCTATAAGGTTCCAAATGAATTTCCAGGGTTTGAGTTTCTTATTTGAAAGATAACTAAATTGGTTTGCAAATATTCTGTAAAGTTGAACAAATTTTCATCTGGATAGCTGATTACTAGAGAGGGGTGTTACACTCCTTACACCATCCCAGTAGCGACGCAATTGAGAGTATATTATTTTTAAGTTTGATTGAATTTTCTTTACTGCAGGGTCGCATCCATTTTGCGTGTGCTTGTCCAGATTCTCCGTACGCTTTCGTTTTTGGAGGTGAAAAAGATGGAGTTAGAATTCTGAATCTGATGGAAACTGCTGCAGGTTTGTAAACTACTCATGACCTTTTGATTTTTTGTGTTTTTCGTCTTGTGAACTTTTGATTCTTGTGATTAACTGTAGTGTATACATTTTTATCAGTGCTAATTTTCTCATTAGGGGTACGCCCGGATTCATTGATAGTTAACTGATAAATATTCTTTTCTTTTTCATTTAGCAGGGGGTAAAGACCGCGAAACAACTCAATTAACGAAGTAAATCTTACCCTTTAGCGTCGGGGTTTGTTTCTAATTAGCAAGCAAATCTTATTTTACTTTTTATTTTGCTTGGGTTATTAACGAAATTAACGAGTTAATGCTAAATAACGCACATTATGTGCTTACTTCCTGGCCTTTTAGTTTTTTCCATATAATTACAGTAGGCCATGTAGAATGAAAGATTGGCAAATTCAAATACGTTGTGTTGACTTTAAATGTTTATCACAGGGAAAGACCATTTTGGGAATAGTCGAAAACCACTTGGCAAAGAGAGTGGTAGCTCAGAATCTACTGAAAAGGTAAGAATTTGTTTTGGTATTTGTACAGTTATGTATATTTTATTGATTTGATTATATATATATTTTGTTATAATTGTGTATATGTAGTTGTATATCTTTTGCAAAATTTGTGCGGCAAGGCATGTGAGGTAATAAGTGAACAGAAATGAATTTTTTAACAATTGTGAAATTGACACACTGGTTACAAATCGATTATCCCTCGGGAACAAAGCGAAACTCTCTCAACTGGAAAACAAACAATTTGTCAATTTCACTATTTTTTGTTTCACAGAAGTCAACAAAGGAAGACGAAGACGATAAAATGGACACTGAAATTGCAGAGAACGCTTTAGCTTCGTTGAGTTTACAAGGTAGGGATAAAAGTGAAAATGAACCAAAAGAAATTATCAAGAAGAAGAAAAAGAAGAAGAAAAAGAAATGAAGGTATTGTCAGATATTAGTCGCATTTCGTATTATAAGATATTTGATTTTATAAAGTCATTTTTTTTTCTTTTGCACTACATGCTTCTCAGCTGGAAAACCATCTTTATGTTATTAAGATGTGTATGGAAATCATCAAATTGATGTGAAAACCACAGTTTTTGCTTTGTTGCCAAAATTATATGTGCGTAAACGGACAAGCATAACAATAACGGAAGCAGTTTTTGTCAACAACTTTTGATCTATTTGTTTAAAATTGAGTTTGTGCTTAAACCACCAAATACATTTAAGAATAAGACTGCACCCAGCTGCACACATTTTAAAAATGCGTTAACTGTAACAAGTTTAGAGTACAACAATATACTGTCAGGGGCGTAGCTAAAGGGCGTGTGGGGGCTGTCACACCCCCAATAATTACCAAGAACGTCAAAATTCGGGCGAAATTTAACACATTCAGACAAAAGCATCCCCTTCCCCCTCCTAAAGTTTGTACTTCGCTACGTCCCAGTGTACTGTATTGCATTGTACTTTAAAGTTATTACATCGAGTGAACCAAAAAAATTATACTGTTTTCTGGGCTATTCCGCAAAATATTTTCGTTACTATGCAATACAAATACTGCACCTATAATGATGTCCGAAAGATTAGCTTCGACTTAGAGACATCACTCAACCTTCTGCGTTGATTTTAAGGCACCCTCAAAACAGAATAAAAATAATTCATTTCCTCAGATTTCGAAAACATACCTGGAAAGTCCATTCCGTGAATTTTATATGAATTTAACAGATCATCGATGCTCAGAAACAATGTTTCGTATAAGCCAATAAAAATGAGGTTAGTTGTGGTCAGTTTTATTTATTTTGATACGCAACACAAACTTGCCTCGTGCTTTTCAAAAGTCATCATTAAATTAATTCTTTACATACAGTGGCAGTCTATAAATAGTATAATGTGAACAAAAAGATGTCTTTAATAGCGTTTTTCCACTTTGCATACTTTCCATAAAGTTTTGTATTTATTTCATTTGGTTTTGTTTCAAATTCTTAAAAGCCAGTTATCCTTCTCTCACCGCGGCCATGTGCTCAGAATGTCTGATTCCAAACGAGAACTTTGGTCCGGATTTTTTGTGCACCCACATCTACAAATTAGACAGAGAAGTATCAAAAGATAGACGTGAAGGTAATGGCAGATAACTTAATTTGAAAATTATCTTTTGTTGTTTACACCTTGTACCTATCTGCTGATGATATGACAACTTGCTGTTGACTACACACTGGTGATATTTAATGAAACTTATATCTTGTATTTCACTGTTAAAAACATGACACTCGATGGACTAGTACATTCTGGTGATATTTATAGAAATGCTTATTTTGCATCATACTGCTGATGACATAACAAATGGTGGACTAGATACATATACCTTGTACTGACACCTGATGGACAAGGAGATTTTTATATCTCACTGCTGGTGATCACTTGGAAAACGAATAAATGATATTTACAGAATCGTAAATCTTATATCGTCTGTGCATGCCATCACTACACACTAGGAATATGTACAGAAACTTATCTTGCATCGTACTGTTAATTACATGACACTTGGTCGATAAGTAAACACAGGTGATATTTATAAAATGAACACCTTGTATCTTACTGCTTATAATAAGACACCTGGTAGAGGACCACACACAGGTGATATTATTTCCAGATACACATTTTGTATCTTACTGCTGATGATATGACATCTGTTAGATACTTGCGAACAGGTTATATTTACAAAAATGTATATCTTGTATCTTACTGCTGTTGACAAAACACCTGGTAGATGACCACACACAGGTGTTATTATTTACAGAGACATATTTTGTATCTTATTGCTGATAACATAACACCTAGTCCATAAGTACACACTGGTGATATTTACAAAAAAGTGCTTCTCGTCTCTTATTCCTGATGACATAGCACCTTGTGAACGACCACACACAGGCGATATTTACAGTATTTAGTACACACAGGTGATATTTATAGAAACGTGTATCTAGTATATTTCTGATAATAACGTGACACGTGGTGGACGAGAGTTGCAATTGTGTTCCTCGTTAAGTATCGTAGAAGATACGTACCTTTTCAGGGCTGTACGTCCCAGGCCCCGGTGTAAATAACTTTTCAAGATCTTCAAAGTTTCGCCCTTTAATCGAATAAGCAGGGCTCTGTTTTAAAACAAAATTGATATTCATGACTTTGTATGTGCCGGGACCTGGTGTCTGCAAGAAAATAAAGAAAATATTTTTATTTGCAAAAAGAGTTCAGAATCTTATCGTATTTTCTAATAACATAATTTTTACAACCTAGTTTTTATCAAATAGTTCTTATAACGTATATATTAAAAATTCTGTCATCCAATATAAGAGAATCTTTTCAACACCAAAATCTGCACTCATCTATACTCTAATTTTTATTTCATTTCATTTAAAATATCTAAGAAAGGGTTACCCTGTCGACAAAAGTGTTGAAGTAGATATATAGATACTGAATTTAAGCTTACCTTTTGTAGGTCTCCCCAGTATGCCCCAATTATAGGTCTGCTGCTAACGGAATGCGCAGGAGCAGATGGTTTTACAACTAAGTTTGGTCCAATCAAACTCGGTAATGTGTATGCATTAGGCGCCGGCCAGGAGTCTTCTTTCGCGTGCTTTGTTCTTCCACCGAAGGAATAGCACGGTGCCTTTCGGTCGTTTGGGATAGGAAACTTTTCTGGCTGATAGTTTCCTAAGATGATAGATGCATACAAGTGTTATGATATTTTATCAAAATAATACTCCATGTTCGGACAAGAACTTTTGGAAAGAAAATCAAAATTTCTATGGAAACAACATTTTTTGCTGAATTGGAAACAATCTGTTTTCTTCTGTTTATTATGCAAAGTTTCCACGTAAAATTCATTACATTTGTATAGATTTAATATTATTATTATTATTTGCGAACTTGGAAAGGATTTTGTAGAAAATTAATTAACCAATATATGTTCGGGCAATATTTGAAGGGGTTCGAAGATTAAAGTTTCACACAAAAGTTTTTCCGAAAGTTCATTGTTCCCAACTTGAAAGAAAGTTACTCTTCCCTAATGTTTTTGATACACTCTGTGCATCTTTTATTATGGATTTTCACAAGTTTGTCTGCTAATCTGCAGTCTCTCCGTAGTATAGGCTTGCTTCAAGTCTGTTCCTAGCCTGTAGGGAGATTTTCATTTCCCCTCCTTTACAGTTCCTTTTCTCTCTCACCGTACAGTTGAGACTGCACACAGGCTGGTCTGTTCCATCCTTATTCCGTTTTGATCGTGAGCAGGTCCAGCCATAGTAATAAAATAGAACCTTTTGAAGAAGTTTTCTGTTTCTTTTTTACAAAAATCTTACCTGGCCCAGGACCTTGGAATTTTGACTGGTCGTTTGGCCTGCCATAGACAGAGTACGCAGGAGCATTATTTTTGCCTTGTTTTGTTATGCATCCTGGGATTCGGTAGCATGGACCTGGTGAACGTTCAATTTGCTGCAAAGAAAATGAGACATGATTCTTGTGGGATTTTTAACTATTTACAATATGCATTGAACATTGCACAAAGAAAAGGTAACATTATCAGTTTCTTGTATTTTTTATGGCAGCCGAGAGAAATGAAAGGCCCTGTTTAAACCTTTCACCCCGGGAAAAGCCATATGGCCCATTGCCGAATAACTTCAAACGTCGTAGTTCCAGGAGGTAAATACAGACATAACTTTATACGTAAATTTCAGACATTTCGACACAAGTTTATCTCTTTCAGTGCTACCCCCTGCAAAATGAAATTTAGATTGGATTTTCCTGTTAATTGGAAATAAATCCGGGCGTGAAAGCGTTAAACTTAGAGATAAATGACGAGCCCTGTTTAAAATTAAAGAAAAAATGATGGGATCAAGTGAAATATTTTTTAGTCCTTTGTGGATACGATGACTGAAGTTCAAAGCAATTTCTTGTAATTTTACCTAGAATTTTATCCAGAATGGCTATGTGGGGCTATGGGCCCAGGGTAATTGAGGGGTCCCATTGGCTCCCTCGAGGTGTGTGTTTTCTACTTATTGGTTTCCCATCACCCATGCACTTTTATTGTGTGCTACCACCCATATGTGTTTTCTACTGATTTGCTTCCTATCGCTCATGCGTTTTTATTGTGTCCTACTACCCATATGTGTTTTCTATTTTTTGGTTTCGTTGGTTTGGTTGGTTTGGTTTGTACAATAGAAATGCGTAGGTGATGAGGCGATGAGAAACCGCACAATGGAAATGCATAGGTGATGAGAAACCAAAAACAGAAAACAATCAAGAATAAAAAACACCTTAGAATAGCTAGCCTACATGCTGATACAAAACAGGCTACATCCACAAATACACTTATATTTTGTAAATATTTTGCTATAATTGTTATTTGATAGATTTTCAACCAGTTGTATTTTAAGTTGTAATTTCATTGGAAGACCCTTTGAAAACAAGCGTCTTTCTGAAGGGTTAACGAAAACAAATATCAGCTTTAAATTGAGAAGAGCTCGACAAAGACGACCCTAGACTTCTGAAAACATAACAAGGGTTTTTCTTGTGAGACGTGATTTGCAAAGGCTGCCCGTGTAACTGTACTTGGCATATTTTTTTTACCGTGAAACGTGAAAAAGCTTTATTTTTTAGAGACGTGGAATTCAAAATTTTTATCCCCGTGATTCGTGACCCTGACCCATCCCCCCTTTGTAAATTGTACAATTTCAACTTTTTAGCATACTCTCATATTTTTAGCAGTGACAGTAATGTTATTAACAATATAATTAACTGGATATTTTTATGTTTAGGCAATTCTTGTGGCTATCATTTGGCATTTTTCTTCAATTGTGGTGAGTTACCTTTTTGAATTTTTGAAATATTATAGAATCCCTCACGAAAGAACCTATATATGTGTGGATACCAGCCTTGCAAAATTTCACATTCGACACCTTTATTAGAAAAAACGCTATAGCTGATGAATGGAGGAAGGGGAAGCTGGAGCTAGAGTGAAGTTTAGCGGGCGGTGATTGGACTGCAAAGTTACGTCGCATTTTAGCCTGCAGGAAGGTTTTCGTATTTGTTGGATGTTTTATGCGGGTTTTTACTGTACTTCTAATGATGAATTGTTGTTGCGTGTAGTACATCGATTTTAATTTCAATAATACTTAAAATTTTAAAATTCAAAACATGTATAAATGAACAACTTTTCCACTGTACTTACCTTTATAGAAAATCTTTTGCCAAAACTAAAAGCAGGATCTCGGCTCCTTGTCGGATCATGGCTATTAAACCCGACCGTACCAGGCAAACGATACTTCGCAGGGCCTGGCCCGCGTACTTTTGCTGCTATCACAGGTCTGGTTTCCTGCTCTCCTATTGCCGCCATTTCTTCGCCAATTCAAAGTTTCCGCAATTGTGACGTAATCAACAATAGGATACAACGCGCGCTCTGCCGCAACAGCTATCCTTGTCTGGACGTCATATTTTACAATAGAATTACTACACAATGTTAGTCAATGAACGCCTTGTTGAGCGTGGGGGCTTTTTTCTCCGCATCTCCTCCGCAGCAGTGAAACTTTTGATTCGTGTTGTCAATATGACGTCAGCGAACCGGGCAAGCCATCCGATGCTCATTTCTCCGCTGCAATCATCTAATTTAGGGTATATCTTATTCATCCTCCCAAATTCTGAAGCCCGGTTACTTTGTGCACGACCTACGGATTTGTCAAACGAGAAAGTGTTAGATGAGCCAAAGAACAATACTTTCATTGGCTTGGATGAAGCTTTAACACCCAACAGAACTACTGACCGTTAATCCATCTCATATTAATCTGCTATATTTTAAACAGAATGTAACTTTAACATTCAGATATTATTCACAAATCAACTTATAATAACATTAGCCAGTTTACATTAACCTAAAATATAATCATATAGATAAACATGTAATATATCTATCTGTTTGTTTTTTTATATCTATCACATTATTATCTATCTTCATTAACTGTATTACCTGAAGAAGTATCCAATATTCCTGTTAACTATTCATATAACTTTACATTCATAACTTTATATTTTATTATCAATTATTCAAAGTTACATACGGAACAAAGAATTTCATTGATTAATATTCACCACCCCTGTTATCGTTTAGTACAGCGCTTCTTTCGCGTATGGAAACTATTTTATCGATTGGTTAAAAATGCATTGTGTTTGGCTTCAATTCAGAATGTGTCATGCCCAACAAGATGTTTATTAAGCTTGATTATAGACAGCACTCATTCCTGCACCTGCCGTATCAATCATTCCAATTATCTCGTTGTTCTCCAGTGCTTTCTCTTTGCGTGATACCTATTCAACTTCTACGGTTTTTGTATTAAATACCACCAGGTTCTGTTTGCGTTCCTGTTTTGTGACGGGGGCATTGTGATGATTTTCTGAGAATTATAATTTTGAAATAATAAATGGATACTGCGAGGAACTACACGAAGACAAAATACTGAGGCAGGAACATATGTCCACTATTGCCAAATCTAGAACATCAGCTCACAAGATTCAATTAAGGGGAATTCAAAAGAAATCAAGAGCACAGTGCATACGGCGAGTAGGCTAATATTTACCCGAGTAAAAATAATCCTATAAAAACAGACAAATGTAGTAATAAAAATTGTACTTTTGACATAGTATATAATTTTTCACGACGTTTCAGGTTAAACCCGTTATCAAGTGATGAAAAGAATAGAAAAACGTTACAAAATAAGGAATAGAATGTGGCGTACGATAGATAGAATGGAATGGAATCAAATAGTGACGCTGGGGTTGGTCTTTGTATATACAAATTCTGGATCTTGAATTGTTTGGATCTTGGGTCGCTGGGATTCCGGATCTTGGGTCTTGAGTCCTTAACCAAGGATTCTTTTGTTATATATTCGGAATTTTGGCGAGATGAAGCCGTAAGGGTGCCTGTAAGCATGGTCAATAGAAGAATAATGATTTATCGAGTCTAGGCCAAAACTGACGAAAACACGTGTCAGCTTTAAATTGAGAAGAGCGTGACAAAGACAAATCCTACACTTCTGAAAACATAACAAATTATTTGTATAAAACACGAAAACAACCCGTAGTGCTGTCATTTTAGAAAATCATGAAAAGCATAACACAACAGGTCGATTTTCAAAACACAGAATGTAAACTAGAGCAGGTCAGATGGAATTGTATATATAAAATTCTTAATTGTATATATAAAATTCCGATTTTTGAAACTTCACTGAATTAATCGTCTAGCATCATGTCCACTCAATTACAATCATTAAGCATTATGTTATCTTCACGTTACAATCATTAAGCATTATGTTAGCTTATTGCTCTCAGAACAATATAGAACAAAGATTTAATTAATCAATTATTTTAATTCACCATTGTTCTTGGAATCATTGGGGGCCACAGCTTCTCCCCGCTTCCAACGGTTCCCCCCGCTTCCCCGACTGTTCCGTATTTGTGATGGAGGCTCTTTTGAAATAGAGTCTAGCAAGACCATAAAATATATTGAAAACTATCTCCAGTTAAGATTGCCATGCTGTGGTGGGCACCTGCTTCAGTATTAAGGAATTCATGTTTTTTATTGACCAGTGAAATTTCATTGATTTCGATATTAATAGAGAGAGCGGCCACCAGCATAATTCTGTCTGTTTCTTCTTCAGATTACAAGATATTTCGCGTTTAGACGAGCTTTCGACAATTCGTCAACTGCGAGATTCCATGGATTATTGATAGCGAAACTTTGGATTTCAAACCTCACACAGCCTTGACACAGATTGTTGACTTTTCTCAAAAATATTTTTGTGCTTGATGTTTTCGTCTTGTGTAAGTGTAAATTTTCATATTTTATTTAATATGTTGTAAAATCTTTACACCAGATATTTTTGCATCGACGATGAAGCTTTAATTTGCATGAACGGACAATCAAAACTTGCTTGAAATAAATGTGGCTGCGATTCTGTAAAGAACATGTTTAAAAATATAAACCTCCATGTTTTGATAAAGCATTATTTATAATTTGAAGATCTAAACTCTCATATTTTATTCATAAGATTATGAAATATAAGAACTTGAAAAGGTTTTTTGTCAACTAGAGTATTGGCGCCCTGAATTGAACGTCGCCCTGACATGAAACACCTTTGTATTTTCGATAATCTTTTTGAATTTGTGAGAGCTGTATGCTCTAACTTCAAGCCAGATGCACTCTTTATAAGATTAATTGTTTCCAGAACGTTTAGAGAATCAACTGAATGAATGAATAAATGATGGTAAAAAAGAAGGTGCTTTATTTCAGGCGATGGTCCACTCAGGGCGACGCTGCTCTACACGCATTAACAAAAAAAAAGAAACCAGTTTACAGACACCAGCACTAGAGCTGTTGAAAAGTTGAGAAACTTTCAGTACTCAACCAGAATATATGAATATTCAAACTTTATAGATTTTGTTTCTCTTAGTAATTTTCAGTAATCCTAGTAATCATAGGCAGTGAAGGGAAACTGACTCAGTATTCACATGAAATATTTGAGTTACACTGGACTGGGTACCTATCTGTTGTTTTCCTTATTTCATCATCTTTCTTTAACACGTTCGATATTAAGTAAATTTAAAATCTAAAATGTAAAAGAAAAAACGGTGAAATAAGAAAAACACCAGATAGGTACGTTTTCTTGAGTTTAAATAAAAAAGTGTATTTTTGCTTTGATGTTTATCTTCTACTGCTCAAGAAACTTAAGAACCTTTCAAGAAACTTTCAGCACTAAATTTGAGAAAAATTAAGAGACTTTCGAAGTAACTTGTAAAAGAATGTGGGTAAATTAAATCGAGAATGTTCTACGACAGCGTTGCTGTAAAAGCTTAACATTTTTTCCAGATTGCTACAAATTCTCATATTTCGTAAGTTTCGTAAGGTTGTGAAGTTTTTTATCAACCAGACTAAGTTAGGAATTTTTCATAGATTGCAATGAAAGCTAGATATTTTTCTTTCATTTTGGTATAAAATCTTATGAGCGAAGATTCATCAAAGTTTTGAACAGATTTTTTTCGTAGTTTTCGTAAGGTTTTCAATTTTTTCTTATCAACCAGACTAAGTTAGGAATTTTTCCACAAATATTGCAATGAAAGCTAGATATTTTTCTTTCATTTTGGTAGAAAATCTCATGAGCTAAGATTCATCAAAGTTTTGAACATATTTTTTTATAAAGCAGATTAACTACCGGGTGACTCGAAAAAGAGTTTCCCTCTTTGAAGTGTTATATAAAATCAGGCAATTGACTGAGTGAGATCAAACAACTAACTACTTTCGTCTTTCTGTCTGTTTGAATCAATGGTAACGACGGGCAGTGAAATTGTCAAAATTCAATTTGACTTATACAAATTTTTTATTTACTATTCTTTTCAATATTTTTTGAACGATTTATAATATTTATTTAATCTCGAATCTCTCAATACAACATTTTCAATAGAAGTCATCTTCTTCTTAATCCTGCAGTATAGGATACCTTGAAATGCATTTTCAAATGCTATAACGCACTGTGTTTAGTTTATCTCAGCAAAATCAGTGTGTGCAAGAGTTTTGGAATAGTTTACAAGAAATAATTGTTGAACTGAACAAATCCCGTAGTTGCTAAAATATGATTTCACTACAGATTTTGATTTATGATTTCATGATTTCTCATTTTATGAATTTATGATTTCACTTAATGGCCCAGGCTATTTATCAAGCTTTTATTTTCCTGGGTCGTAGTGAAATTGACACGCCAATTTCAAAGCGATTAACCATCGAAGAGAAAGCGAATTCATTCAAGCAGAAAACCAAAGCAAACAAAACCATGGTTTGATTTTATGCTTGAGAGAATTTGCTTTTTCTTTATTATTTTCACAACAACCTATGCGCTTTGAAATATGGTCCATGCAACAGATGCAAATTTCGTAACAATAGTGAAATCAACACACCAATTTCAACAACAAGAAACCATCTCAACTGGAAAATGTAAACAAGCAAAGACATGCAGGGTTGCGGAGGAGATGCTTCCATTTTCAAGTTGAGAGAGTTTTGATTTGTTTTTGACGACTAATCGTTTTGACATTGGTGTATCAATTTCACTATTAATACAAAATTTTCCTTTGTTGGCCTATGCGTGATGATAATGTCGCTTCATCGATTAGCAAAAATCTATGGTGTAAAATAATGAGGAAGTAATGATATGAGTAATGAATCAAACTTGATAGTTTGTTTTCTGTTTACCCAGTACAGGTTCTCATGTTTGATTTTAATGACAGTTTTTGTGAGCTTTATTTACATTCGGTAAAGAGTATTGTTGACCTGAGGATTTTTGTTCACATTTGTAATATTTTTTGTGTGTGTTTCGTATTTTAGAGTTTAAGAGTTTGTTTGAGAGTCTAATTCAAGAGTTTGTTTTATCTAAAAACTTTAAGAGTTTCGTTATCATAGTTTATCATAGTTATGTGTATTTAGAGTTTGCAACCAGATTAACAGATGAAGTCGCATTTGGAGTGGTCACTGCTGGTGACACCACAAACTGGGCAATCTTTTTCACTCAAACCTTTCTTGTTTGAAATTGTCATTGATGCGAAAGAACTTTATGTGAATGTAGCGTTAGAGGCTGAAAATAGAATTATATAGTCTTTGGCTGATCAGTGGAAGATAAACTTTAACATTGATCTTTCTAAACAGGTGTAATCTTCCCACTGAAACCCATCATTGTTTGCTTGACAGACTCGTTGATTTTTGCAGATTCCTGAAAAATAGATGTCTGTGCGATTCTTAAAAAGTTTACTTTATTTTCTGCTGCCCCCTGCACTATAGCAAGAAGATATTCCAGAAGATTTCAGAAGCTTCCAGAAACTTTTAAACGATTCTAGAAGATTCATTCTAGAGGATTTTAGAAGATTGATTCTAGAGGATGTTAGAAGATTGATTCTAGAAGGTGTTACAAGATTGATTCTAGAAGACTTTAGAAGATTGATTCTAGCAGATGTTTGAAGATTGATTCTAGAAGATGTTAGAAGATTGATTCTAGAAGAAGTTAGAAGATTTATTCTAGAAGAAGTTAGAAGATTTATTCTAGAAGATTTCAAAAGATTTCAGAAGAAGTTAGAAGATTTATTCTAGAAGATTTCAAAAGATTTCAGAAGATTTCAGAAGCTTCAAGAAGATTTTAAAAAGTTGCCAGTTTTTTATCAGGATGAATTCTGTTTATCAAGAAATCAATTAAGACAAATTAATCACGCTTTGTTCAGACATGGGCTGTAGGAATTCATTCAAAAAGATATATGAAATCCCAATGATGTTCTTTTGTCTTGCATGCTTTGCAACAATTCCATCATACACTGCATTATCTTATTACAATATTGGTGGCATATTCTCTTCGCAAACTTTACAGGACGTTTTCACAAATGCAGTGACCACAGCTAACCTACAAGACTCTTATGGCCTTGGCTCAGTTAGACTGAACGCGTCAACGGCGTTGTTGAACGCAGACCCAATCGTATGCATGAAGGAGATTTGCAACAAGTTAATAAATAAAACTACGTATGTTATTATAACTGATCGTCTTGTTAATAACACCAGACCGCCGTACATAGTATCTTATGCCTGTGGGTTCTACAATATCCCTGTTATTGGTGTTGATTCGAGAGAGTGTCAGTTTTCAGACAAGGTAAATATTGTTTATTCGTCACAATAACGCCTCGCATTTAAGAAACTCGTTGACTCATGGCGTATGCAATACCATAGCCCGACAGTGTATTTTTCGACCGTCAGGTATTGCAAACTTTGATTTTTTAGTTAGAGTCCAATTGTTCCAAAACAGTTTTTATTGTTTTCCTATTGTTTTTTTGAGAAAAGGAGCCCACAAGTTTCTTATAGGTTTCTTAATTGCGGAGACTTGTGTAATCATCCAACAAGGCTAATATCATTGATAAATTACTTGTATGTTGTTTTTTTGTTTTAACGGTGTTTCTTGAAATGAAAACTGCTGTAGCCTTTTGCTTTCTGAGGTGGTTGTGTGTCAGTTTATTGACATGCGCATGTTTAGTTTGTTTCCAAAATCGGATTCTCTCTTGAAACTGTTCAAATGCTTGTTAAGGCTGGGTTTTTTCTGGTGCTCTCGCAAAAAGCAGCTAACCGTTGTTGGAAATGGTGCACAGGGTTTAGTTTTTTGTGTAAATTATCATCCTAAATAATTAATCTCCAAACTCTTTTTCAAAATTGTTCAAAGTGGACCTACACCTTTCAAATATCAGTTATGTTTCAAATATCAGCTAGATAACTCTAAGTGGCTAAATTCGAATATCGTTATCATTTTTATATAGCCAAAACAGTTTCCAATTTTTAATAAAATTAAGTTAAATTTGTGCCAAAATTACTTTTCATCGAAAGATTGCTTGATAACCTGAAAAGACAATTTTTCTCTGATTCTGTGAAAAAAGATCGGAAG